>CM046034.1:47029619-47164619 GCA_025215565.1 Flaveria ramosissima
CAAAGTCTTCAGGAGTGATCATGGAGACTTTGTCATAGTTCCAGTTTCCATATCAGCTTTGGTTATAGCTCCATTTGAGCTGTTGTATTTTGTGTGTGTGAGGAATCTTAAGATGGTGAGATCTTATATCAAGAGCCTGAAATGCTCTGATACCAATGCAGGACCGGTGAAGGGTATGCACTTACAACACAACAACACAATGAGGAGAGTTACTTAGAACATTTAACAGATCAATATAGAACTGGTTAACTTGTTAATGAAAGATGCTAAGGACACAAGTAAGTATGAGACAGAACAAGATGGCAAATAACACAAGTATTTGGTTTTCAAGAATGATGTATATTGCTTCTCAAGTTTTCTTACAAGTTACAAAACATTAATAGAAAGTTACAAGTACTTGAAATACTTTATACTACATCCTACAGCCGGCCATAGTTTGAAAGCCAGCTGGATACAATTGACTAGACAACTACAAAATCAATTGTAGAGTCAAAAGGCAGATTTGCCTTTTGACTAGTGACTATGACATGCCATAGCTTACATTCTAATATATTACAAAAATGATTAAAGTACATAAAGTAGAAAGCATGGACTCAAGACCTCAATGTACAGTTACCAAAAGCATGGACCTTTCACCAACACATGTAAGTTGGTGACTTTACAGAGTTGCAGCAGAAAGGTGGTGCAGCTTTATGGTAAAGTACATCAGATAAAAGCATGTCTTTAAAAGTCTTTGGAAGAAATCTGTCTTCACTCTTTGGCTTTGGAAGACTTTGTCTTTGAATCTTCGGAAGACTTCACTTTTGGCTTCGGAAGATGTTGGTCTTGGCTTTGGAAGATTTTTACACTTAGAAGATTTCTAGTGCATGATGTAAAACTTCTGAAGCATTTCTACTTCTGCTCTTTGGTGCATGTTTGCAGAGAGACTTTGGATGTTTTGGTTGCATCAGACTTATAGGAATCCTTACAAACTCCCCCTAGGCTGATGCTACCAAAACATTTAGAAGATCTTCAGATGTTAGTAGTCTTCAGGACAATGATGACCATACCCTTCTTCATCGAATGGTCAGGATCCCTCAGACTCTCATAGTATTTTCTCATTTCAAAGAGATCATGTAGAGGTAAGTTGATTATGTCTTGCCATGTATAGAAATCCTTAACACCTTGATCTCTGATCACATGTCATCTCCCTGGATTAGTAGTGAAGCTCTAGGATAAGATGGGTCTCTTAGCTGCAAGAGGAGCCACTTGAATTGGAGTTGATTGGGCTGCCTCTTCATTCACTTCCTTAGGTTGATCTGACTCAACTTGAGGTGTAGAGGTGGATGATTCAGGATTCTTTTTTTTTTACTTTGGTTTATCCTCTTCTTCCTCTTAGAAGACTTTAACTGAGAAGACTGGTCTGCAGCACCTTGTTGATCATCCTTGTCTTTCTCAGTTGGGTGCTCCTCCCTCACAGGTTCAGAAGGAGGAGTATGACACTGCTATGGATCTAGAAGATGAAGCTTGATGAGGCTCAGCAGGTGGTCCAGGTTGTGTTGTCTCAGATTGTTCAACCTTAACCTCCACTTCAGGTGGGACTTGACTTGGAGGGGAGTGTAGGTCAATCAGCTCTCCACTCTTGATCTTCTGCTTGATTACCCTGATATGCTCATCCATTGTGGATAGAGACATAGGGTCAAGTCTCCTTCCGGAGAATCCATACAGCTTCAAGAAGCTCATCATCCTTTGTCTGTCAGCAGACTTCTTCATACTCGGCTCTTGACTTTGCAGCATCATCCCTCATCTTTCTCTTCGTTGCCTTTTGTTCTTTGAGTACTTGAAGTTTAAGCTGTTTGAGATACTCATACTCAAAGGACAATGGAAGAAGTGCAGATGCCTGGTAGAGACCTGTGGCACTCAGGTAGTTGATCATGTTTTGTCTGTCTGTTTCCTTGTCTACCTGAGGTTCTTGTGTAGCTGTCACAACCTCTTGCACAGAGTAGGAGCATGCTTGTATAGCCTTTTCTGTCTCTTCTCCTCTTTGAATTGAAGAAGTAGCCTTGCATCCTCTGCTTCCTTCATCTCTCTTGACACTTCTATGTTAGCCAGTTCATTTAAATTCTCTAAGGGGAGAGATATAATCTTATCTATGTCATAGTTCCTGGTCTGCAGGTAAGTAATCCTGACAGCCCTCAACTCATCATCTTGAGTGTTTGGTCTGGGGGCAGCCCTGATTGCAACTTGCATAAATCCTGAAGACCCAGAGGAACTTTCTCCCCTTAGCTTCCTCTTCCTCTCTCTCTCCTCCTCCTCAATCTCCTCAGGAGTCAAAATCCTTTTCCTTTTGTCACCCACAAACCTTTGTGACTCAGGGTGGAGAGAGCTTTGGCCTTCATTGCTTGGTGGAGCATCCATGCTCTGGCCAGAGAGAGGTTGTGAGACACCTTCACCAGCAGGTGTTTCACTAAGGGAATGAATTTCTGAAGCAGTTGTTGGTGTGACAGGGCTCTCAGGCTCTATCACTGGGCCTTCAGCCAAAGTTTTTCCTTTGAAGCTAATCTCAGGGTCTGCCTCAGCATCCAGTTGACCAATGACATTACCTGATTGCCTTTGTCTCCTTCTAAGGCTGAACTCTTTAGTAATTCTGTCTTGAATTCTGAGTGCTAACTTGTCAGCTTGTCTTGATTGACTTGAGTTGACAAGTGGCATGTTGATGAGATCAAGACCTTCATAGTAGTTCAAGGTCTGAAAATTATATATTTCTTGCTTCCCTTGAACTCTGTGAAGAATGAGGGCTCTTCTATCATCATCATACCTCCACCCAATAATGTTTTGAAGTTCCTTGAGGTGGGGATGACATAGCCCTTGGAATGCCTTCGTCAAAAAGACTCCTAATGACAGAGTCTATAATGTCCATATCAATGTGAACTTGAGGAAGTTGCTGAGTATGCACAATTGCAAGTAAGGATGGTGAGTCCTCAATGTCCATACTCCCTGAAGAACTTTTAGGTTCTGTGACTGTAATAACTTTCTCCCCCTTTTTGGTAGCATCACCCTCTTGCATAGGTGAGCTAGAGGTTAGGTTAATCACATTCACAGGTTCTTGTGTTCCTGGTTGAGCTCCTCTTAAAGGTCTCCCAGCTAGTTTTTCCCTGAGATGAGATATCTCAAGTTGCTGATCATTGACCCTATTTTGAAGGGTAGTCACCTGAGATTCAAGGTGACTAACCTTAGAGACTAAATAGGAGCATGTTTTTGACAGTTTTTGCACCTTTAGTCTCAGATTCCCCTCATCTTCATCAGAAGAATCATTGGGGGATGAGATGATTGGACCAAAGTCCTCTCTCTCACCACCAGCTTCAGGTTCTTGGCTACTGGATTTCCTCTGCACATTGACATCCTCAGTGGAGGTGTCAATATGCTGAGTTGCCATGGTTGAGGTCTTAATGATGTAATCACTTGCAGAAGTGAGAGCCTCTTCCATATGGATACCCTGAACAGGTTCAGAAGTATCCACCTCAGTGATGGGTGACTGATGTGGGCTAGACAAAGGAGACTCAGGAGTACTCATCTCTCTTTGAGTAGGGGAAGAGTAGAGAGAGTCATGGTACCCTTTGAAACCTAAGTCTCATCAGTATAGAATGAGAGGTTGGGAATGGGTTGATTTAAGTCAAAGGTGGGGATGGTAACTGTCCCCTGAAGGTTGTTCACTTGAGTGTGAGACTCAGAGTGAAGGCTTAAGGCAATTTGGCTTGTGAGCTCATCATGGTGAGCATGAGGAACCTCAACCCTAATTGTTGAAGAGATGGGAGTGGTTTGCTCCTCAGGGGAAGTGGGAGCTCTAGTGTCCACTTCCTCCTGTATGGGTGAGTATATGGGGACCTGCAAAGACTCAATAGCTTGAGCAGGGGTTCGTTTAGATTTTCTTTGATAGGTGAGGGTGATTTGTGGTCTTTTTGGTGGTTGGGAAGAAAAAGGTGTGGGTTCAACACTAGCTTGTGTTGCTAGGTTGTCACCTTGAGCAATGCGCTCTAACATTTTTGGGACAAGGGCTGTTTCTACTACCCCTGAGAAGCCTATAGTTGGCTTCTTCATAATTTTAAAGATGCCGGGCTTCATCTATCCCAATTTAAGAATATTATCTTTTCCCTCAACTGTGAGCCCAGTTCATAGTTGAGAATGTGTTGAACATATCTAGAAAACATATAATATTCTAAGAAGTCTAAGTTAGCAAGCAAATTTGTATATACAAATTGAGAGTACCTGAACTTGACCCCTTGAACCATTCCATGCACTATGAAGGAGAGATCCTCAGGAATCTGGTCCCACCCCCATGCTTGTTTGATAAGCTGTGGATAACCACATGAAGCAAGCATTTCCACTGGGATGAGACCTTCCCTTTCCTGAAGGTCTTTACAGAGAAATCTCCCTCATAGCCCATATGCTCAAAGGAATGATTGACACAGCTTCTTTTGGGAAGGACAACTCACCTTCTTCATCATCCAGCTGTAAGTGAGTGTTGATGATGGCTGGAGTGATGAAGATTGTCCTCCCTTGCACTGTGGTAGACAATGCCTTCTCCCCATCCATAATGACCTCTTGGCAGGTCTTCCAAAATTCAAGCAGATGATCATCATAGAGAGTAGGATCAATGGTTAGGGAGGTGAAGTAGTTTGATAGAGCTAAGAAACGGCAAATCTCTAAGAAACTTTCATCTTTCTCAGAGCTTAACAGAGCAACCTGGTTGTGTTGCCTGTGAAGTTGCATGGAGAAATTTGGGTTGTTTCTGCGGTTTAGATTGGCCATTTTAGAAGCTTAAGGATGAAGAAAGATGAAGAACAAAGGCGGTTTAGGAGAAAATTAGGTTTAAGGAATAGTATAATTGAGGAAGATAGTGAAGGAGAGGGGGAACCATTGGGTATTTATGTGAAAAGGATTTGAAACAAAGTTAATGAAAGAGGATCAACTTTGAAATCCGAATGTCGGTCCCACCTCTGAAAAGTAGTTTACTTTTGCCCAAAAGTAGTTTTCTGAAGTTCTTGGAAGTTGAGAAATCTTCCGAAGGTTATTTGCTTCGGAAGTTCTGAAGAAAAACCTTCCGAAGGCAAATTGGCTTCGGAAGAGATTTCAGAGATTTTTGACAATTTTGCTTCGAAAGAGCATACTCAGAGATTTTTATTCTAAGGAGAATAAAAACTTCGAAGGTAAATTGCTTTCAGAAGAAAGTTGTTCTTTGAGAACATACAAAATACTTAAGTTTATTTTAAGCTTCAGAAGATATTTCAAAAATTTCTTCCGAAGGTAAATTTACTCAAGCAATTATTTGTTTGCTAAGACATAAACTTCTTCCGAAGGTAATTTTTAATCTTCCGAAGAGATCAAGATTTTCAGAAATCTAAGAAAAGTCTTTTGAAAAGATTTTCTTCCAAGGAAAACCAAAAGGGCTTATGAAGGTGATATAATAGACAACTTAGGACACACATGTTTTAGAAATAAATATGATTAAGTTTTAAGAAAAGCTTTTCAAAGTTAATCATCCCAATGGCTGATACAAGATATTTAAATCTCTGCTCATCAATAGCTTTGGTGAACAGATCAGCATATTGTTCATTTGTGTTAACTTTGACTAGTTTGATTAATCCCTTTTTAAAATTATCTCTAATCAAATGATACCTGATATTGATATGCTTTGTCCTTGAGTGCTGCACAGGGTTCTCTATGATGGAGATAGCACTATTGTTGTCTATGTGGATGGGAGTCTCTTTGAAGTTGAATCCATAGTCCAGCATCTGATTTTGAATCCAAAGCACTTGAGCACAGCAGCTTGCAGCAACAATGTATTCAGCCTCAGCAGTTGATGCAGACACACATGATTGTTTCTTGCATTGCCAAAAGACTACCCTTCCACCAAGAAATTGACATCCCCCAGATGTAGAATTTGCAGTCATGTTGCAACCACCATAGTCACTATCTGTATTGAAGTCAGAATTCTTTGGATACCAAAGGCCAAGTGATGGAGCACCTTTGAGATATCTTAAAATTCTTTTGACAATGACCAGGTGTGACATCTTAGGGTTGGCTTGATATCTTGCACAAATGCATGTAGCAAACATGATATCTGGCCTGCTAGCTGTGAGGTACATAAAGAGACCCAATCATTGCCCTGTAAAGATGCTCATCAACCACTCCCCCTCAAGATCAGGTCCAAGGGAGTGATGTCTGGCTATGGGTGTCTTAGCAACCTTACAATCGTCATGTTAAACCTTTTAAGTATGTCTTGTACATACTTGACTGACTTATGAAGATGTCATTGTCAACTTGCTTCACTTGAATTCCTAGAAAGAAATTGATTTCCCCCATGGCACTCATTTCTAACCTGTCCTTCATCAGCTTCTCAAAGTCTTTGTAGAGCTTTGAATTAGTTGAACCAAAAGTAATGTCATCTACATAAACTTGAACTAGCATTATGTCATTTCATGTTCCTTTGATGAAGAGAGTTCCATCTATAGTACCTTTTTGGTAACCATGTGACAGAGATACTGAGATAGAGTCTCATACCACTTCTTGGTGCTTGGTGCAGCCCATAAAGAGCTTTATCAAGCCTGCAGACATAATCAGGATGATCAGGATCTGCAAACCCAGGTGGTTGTCTTACATACACCTCTTCATCAATCACCCCATAAAGAAAAGCACACTTGACATCAAGTTGGTAGACCTGAAATTCTTGGATGCAGCAAAAGCTAGGAATATCCTAACAGCTTCAAGTCTTGCTACAGGAGCATAAACATCTGTGTAGTCAATTCCTTCTTCTTGTGTATACCCTTGAACACTAGTCTTGCCTTGTTCTTGATGACAAGTCCTCTATCATCCTTCTTATTCCTAAAAACCCATTTGGTTCCTATGGTAGTCTTCCCTTGAGGAAAAGGACATAGATTCCAAACCTTTGCCTTTTGAATTGAAGCAGCTCCTCTTGCATAGCTTCAACCCAACTTCATCCTTTAGAGCCTCATCAATTTCTTTGGCTCTATCTGGGACAAGAGAACAAGAGTGAAGACAAACATTTGCTTCATGGGTTTGTCCTCTTGTTCTTACCCCTGAATCAACATCTCCAATGATGTTTGTGGAGGGATGAGACTTGTGGATCCTTAGCTAAGGGATCACAACAAGTTGCTTAGACAGATCTAAATTTGAGAAATTCTGATCTGGCAAAGAGGATTCACCCTCCACATCATCCAGCACACTTATCAATATTTACTTGATCCAATGAATGTGTGACATTATAGATGTTGTCTTCAATGCAGTGGTTATTAGCATCAAGAAATTCCTGATCACTTTCACCACCACCATGTTCTCCAACATTTGAAGCTCCTTCTCCTGAGTTTTGTGCCTCTATGCTGGAATTTGAAGGCACCTCAGAAGCATCAGCAGGATTTGTTAGTGATGTGCTGGTGGAAGCTTCATTTGCAGGATTAGTTACCACTGGAGTTGAAGATGTGTAACTTGAAGATCTTCTTAGCTCAAATCTTGGGTCAGGATCACCTGTAGGGAGTATATCTGTAGATCTTGAAACATTCTCACAAGATTTGTTAAAACAGTTGGTAACTAAATCAAGATCAAATAATCAATTCGGACCAGAACCTTTCACAATGGGAGTGTGCTCATTGAAAGTCACATTGGCTGACTCCTCAACTACTCTGGTTCTGAGATTGTATACTCTATAAGCTTTAGCTTGAGAAGAGTATCCAATAAAGTGTCCATCATCTGAGTTCTCAGCAAACTTGGCAATTTGATATTTGGTATTCAAGATGGTGCAAGGACATCCAAATGACCTGAGAAAGCCAATGAAAGGTTTTCTCTTGTGCCAAAGTTCATAAGGAGTCTTACCATGTGTCTTAACTACTAAAACTCTGTTTTGCACATAGCAAGCAGTGTTCACTGCCTTTGCCCAGAAGGTGATGGGCAGTTTAGAGTCAGACAACATAGTTCTTGCAGCTTCAATTAGTGTCTTGTTTCTCCACTCAGCAACACCATTTTGCTGAGGAGTCCTGGGAGCACTATATTGTCTTGTAATACCTTTATCATCTCAAAATGTATCAAGGATTTGATTCTTAAATTCAGTCCCTTGATCACATCTTATGGTTTTGACCTTGTGATCACATTGATTCTCAATCTTTAAGATGAAATTCTTTAGAATCTCAGGGGTCTCATCCTTAGTTCTAAGAAAGAAGACCCAATTGAATCTTGTAAAATTATCTGTGATCACCAAACAGTAAGAGGTCCTTCCTAGACTCATTACACTGGTGGGGCCAAAGAGATCCATATGTAATAAGTGTAGGGGATTAATAATGGAATTTCTTTCCTTTGGCTTGTGAGATACCTTGTGTTGCTTCCCCTTTAGGCATACAACATAGTGGTCATCACTTGTAAACTCTTTCTTTGGTATTCCAGTTACCAAATCATTCTTAATTAATTTATTCATGTTTTTAATGTTTACATGGCACATTCTTTTATGCCAGAGGAAAGATCCATCATTATTTGCTTTAGACAGAAAGCATGAGACTTCTCCTGAGGGAGATGTTTCTTGCAAGTCCATCTTGTACATGTTCCCTTTCCTGGGGGCTCTGAGCAAGATGTGCTCATAAGGAATGACCACCACGGGCTTGAGAACAATGCACTCATACTCAGTGAAGAGCATGTTATGACTCTGATCACAAAATTGGGATACACTCAGAAGATTCTACCCAAGCTCCTTGACCATTCCTGTAATGTAACCTCCTGCATCTCCTCCAAAAGCAACCGGTCCTCCATCAATTCTTTCAAACTTTTGGAGAAGTGACCTATTGCCTGTCATGTGCCTGGAACAGCCACTATCAATGATCCATATATTTCTGTCTGTCTTGAGCTGTCCCTGCACAAAAGAGATGGTCAATTACATTTGAAAACCCAAGCCTCATTGGTCTTGGGCTCATCAAAAGAAGTTGAAGACAATGCAACAATAATTGATCCTATAGTCATGCTAGAAGGATCATTTGTTGATGTTGATGAAGAACTTTTTGTCACTTGGTCTTTCTTTGACTTCCATACCACCTTTGGAAGCTTAGACTTGACCTTCAATACTTCGAAAGTTTTGATGACCTTGGAAGTTTTGATGACTGGACCTTCGGAAGATCTTCTTTCTTTCACTGCCGCAGGCTTTAGTACTTTCGAAAGTATTCCTTTCTTCCGAGACCAAATTTTCTTCCGAAGCAAGTTTCCACTTGTCTTCTTCTTCATTTTGGAGCTTCCAACTGGAACAGATTTTCCTTCCGAAGCTTGCTTCTTCTTCTCCAAACTCTTAGAAGTTTCTTTCTTGGTTATGTGGAGAGTACTCTTTGGATTGTAAACACAATCCTTAGCAAGATGAGAAGTACTCCCACACATAACACAGTCCATTTTCTTCCTTCTAGGAGTTCTTCTTTGAGAACAAGACTGAACTTGATCACTTCCCTTCTCCATCTTCATCTTTGCAGATGATGTGGCAATTCTTGTGGGGATTGAACTACCTTTGGAGCTGGATGGTTCAGGTTGTACAGCAGTGGTGCACAACTGATCAGCCTTCTTCTTGATGATGGGATGATTTGGACATGAACTAGAACTCTTGTTGATGGAGTTCAAGTTAGTGTCTTCAGCCTTTACCACTTCAAATCCTGCAGAGATGAAGACTTGTTTATGTGCAAAATTAAAGGTGGCCTTGATCTCTTGAGCCCTTTTGGATATTCTTTTGGCCTTCCTGATCATTTCTTTCTTCTTGACTTGGTCATCCCAACTTCTTTGATCTCCTCAGAGGGATGGTGACCCTTCTTAGAATGTTCTTCTTCACTCTTCTCAGAGCTATTCGTCACCATCTCCTCTTCATCCTCTTCAGTCACATGATCTATGAGGGGAAGCTCATCTTCACAAGTTCCACACCTAGGAGATCTTACAGACAAGATTGTGTGTGGAGGAGGTATCTCACAAGATCCTAGTCCCTGCTTATTTTGATAACAAACTTTTGTATGCAAGGATGAGGATATTATGTTCTTGAAGGTCTTTTCTTCAAGAACACATTTTTCTATCTTGGCTTTGCTGATCACAAGCTCAGCCTGGCATTCAGTTAACTTAGTAATGAGGTCTTTGATTTGAGTCTTGTAGTTTGTATGCTCATGTTTAAGAGTTGAAATAGTTTTCTCTAAGTCCTCTATCTTTAGTTTATAATCATTTTCGGCTCTTTTAAAATCAGCTTTTAAGATATTTAAGGACTCAAGATCAGATCTCATTTAAGTTATAGGACTTGTATCTATTGACTTTAGCAATGCATTCAGGAGTACAAAGATGTTCAAATACCTTGGCTTCATCGTGGTCTTCCATGAGTGCTTGGTTTGGAGATGCATCTTCTACTCTTCTACCTGAAAGCTCCAGTCCAAGCCTCCTTCTTCAATAGCAACTGCAGCTTGCTGCTTTGGCTTCTCATTCTGGGGGGCTTTCTCAGTGTAGTTTGGTCAGGTTTGTGCTTGGCCACCATTTGTCCTTGGTGCCTTACACTCCCTTGCAAAGTGTCCCATATGGTTACAGTTGTAACACCTTACTTTGCTTTTATCTAGCCCAAACTTTCCACTACCTACATTGCTTGGAAACTTTCTCCCTTTCCTCTTGTAGAACTTCTTGGCTCTGTGAGTGAGAATAGCCATTTGCTGGACTATCTTCATGTACTCCAAATCATCTGGATAGATACAGTCCAAATCTTCAAGGGTGAAGAGAAAGTTGCCTGAGGTTTCATCAGCAGAGACAAAGGCATGAGAAGAACTTGTCTCTTGGAAAGGACTTCCTTAAGTGTAGTTTTCCCTTGGAGTCTCTGGGAAGGTGATGAAAGGGCCCTTTTGTGAGTTGTCAGGGTAGCATATAAGATGATGTTGTGGCTCAATGCTTTCCCTTTCAACCACATGGAGGGTTGAACTCAGTTGATTGCTGGAGTTACCAGATGAGTTTTGCATGTTCATCTCCATCTGGTAGCCACTAAGAATACCATACAACTCTATGAGAGTAAGAGTCTTAAGGTTCTCAGTCCTCTTGATAACAACACAGTAATGTGTCCATTGTCTAGGAAGAGAGGACATAAACTTCCTTACAATGTCCCTGTTCTCAAGAGTTACTCCAACATCTATTAGAGTATCCACAATCTGAACATACCTAAAGTATTATTGAGTCATGGTTTCACCTGTCTTGAAGGTGATGTTTTCAAACTGCTGCTTTAGGAGATCCTTCTTGTTCTCCTTTGCTTCAGTAGACCCCTCATACATCAGCTTCAGTGTTTCCCATAGTTGCTTGGCAGTTTTGCACTTCTTGAAGCCTCTAGAGATGGAGTTTGGAAGAGTAGTTTGAAGGCCTGTCATGGCTTTCTGATCAATCTCTATTCTTTTTCTATCTGCTTCAGAGTAATCAGCCACAGCCTTAGGAATCATACCACCACCAGTAGCAGAAGTGGTGCTTGGTATGTAAGGTCCTTCAACTACAAAGTCCCACATCCTGGAGTCTTGAGACTTGATGAAGCCTTCCATTCTTTGACACCAAGTATCAAAGTCTTCAGAAGTGATTAGCGTAGTCATAGTTCCAGTTTCCATATCAGCTTTGGTTATAGCTGCCATTTGAGTTGTTAAGTGTTTTGTGTGTGTGAGGGATCTTAAGATGATGAGATCTTATATCAAGAGCCTGAAATGCTCTGATACGAATTGCAGGACCGGTGAAGGGTATGTACTTACAACAAAACATATATATGTATGTATATATATACATATACATATATATGTATGTATATATATACATATACGTATATGTATATATATACATATACACATATACATACATATATATGTATATATGTATATGTATATATACATATACATATACGTATACGTATATACGTATACGTATACGTATACATATATGTATATTTATATATGTATATGTATATATATACATATACGTATATGTATATATATACCTATACGTATTTATATATATACATATACATATATACATAATATATATATATATACATATATATATATCTACATATATATATATATATATATCTATATATATATATATTATATCTATATATCTATGTCTATCTCTCTCTAGTATGTCTGTCTCTCTCTCCCTCTATATGTATGTATGTCTCTGTATCCCTATATGTATCTCTCTCTATCTCTGATGTGTCTGTCTCTCTCTACCTATATATGTCTGTCTGTCTATGTATACATATCTCTTTCTTTCTATGTCTATATGTGTCTCTAGTCTCTCTCTCTCTCTCTGTCTGTCTGTATCTCTCTCTCTCTGTCTGTCTCTGTATCCCTCCTCTCTCTTTTCTCTCTCTCTCTCTCTATCTCTCTCATGTCTTCTCTCTCTCTCTGTCTGTCTCTCTGTCTCTATCCCTCTCTACCCTCTCTGTCTATCTGTATATGTATACCTCCATCTATATATCTATATGTATCTGTATACCTACAGACTATCTCTGTATATATGTATATACTCCCTCCCTATCTTCTCTATATATCTATATGTCTATCTCCATACATATATATATGTATATATGTATATCTATCCATCCCTATATATCTCTATGTAGATCTCTGTCTATCTCTCTCTATCTCTCTCTATCTCTCTTCTCTATCTCTCTCTCTCTCTACTCTCATCTCTCTCTCTCTCTCTTCTCTCTCTCTCTCTCATCTCTCTTCTCTCTGTCCTCTCTGTCCTGTCTCCCTCCTCTCTCTGTCTCTCTCTCTGTTTGTCTCTCTCTCTCTCTCTCCTCTCTCTCTCTCTCTCCTCTCTCTCTCTCTCTCTCTCTCTCTCTCTCTCTCTCTCTCTCTCTCTCTCTCTCTCTCTCTCTCTCTCTCTGTCTGTTTCTCTCTCTCTCTCTGTCTGTCTCCTCTCTCTCTCTACCTCTCTCTCTCTCTCTCTCTCTCTCTCTTCTCTCTCTCTCTCTCTCCTCTCTCTCATCTCTCTCTCTCTCTCTCTCTCATCCTCTCTCTCTCTCTCTCTCTCTATCTCTCTTCTCCTCTCTATCTCTCTCTCTCTCTCTCTTCTCTCTCTCTCTCTCCTCTCTCTCTCTCTCTCTCTCTCTATAATATATATATATATAGAATATATATCTTGTAAGGATTCCTTTAAGTCTGATGCAAACCCAAACATCAAATGTCTCTCTGCAAGAAATGCACTACGTACTGAAGAAGAAATGCTTCGGAAGTTTTACACCTTACACTAGAAAATATTCTAAGTGTAAAATCTTCCGATGCCAAGACCAACATCTTCCGAAGCCAAACATGAAGTCTTCCGAAGCCTCAGAGACAAAGTCTTCCGAAGCTTCATTCTATGAAGACAGATTTCTTCCGAAGACTTTTAGTAACATGCTTTATCTGATGTACTGTTCCATAAAGCTGGACACCTTTCCGCTGCATCTCTGTAAAGTCACCAACTTACATGAGTTGGTGAAAAGGTCCATGCTTTTGGTAACTGTACATTGAGGTCTTGAGTCTGTAACTTTCTACGTTATGTACTTTTTCCTTTTTGTAATAGATAAGGATGTGAGCTATGGCATGTCATAGTCACAAGGTCAAAAGGCAGATATGCCTTTTGATTCTAAATTTGATTTTGTTTGTGTCTAGTCAAATGTATCCAGCTGGCTTTCAAAGTATAGCCGGCTGTAGGTTGAAGTATAAGTATTCCAAGTTCTAGTATCTTTCTTTATGCTTTGTAACACTTGTAAAAGAACTTGAGAAAGCAATATACTGCCTCCTTGAAACCCAAATCTCTTGTTCTGTCTCTTTATCTTTACTTGTGTTCTTTGTATCAATATATTGGTTAATCCAGTTCACTGTTTGATCAAGTTTAGTTAATCTCCTCTTTGTGTTGTTGTGTTGTTGTGTTGTAATTGTTAAGTGTCACACCCTCAAAATCCACGTGCGGAGTTTTACCGCGAGGCGTGTGAACAAACCAGGATTACAGTCAATAGTTACTCAGAACGACTCTATATATATGCCATAATTAAAATAGACCAACCAAAGTACAAACTTTAAATTGTGCGGAAGCGTTTTGTAAAACAACCAAAGAAATAAAAGTGTATACTATGGCAAAACAAGCGCCAACCCAAAAGAGTAAACATTAACCATTAAATGATAAAAATGTCTTGAAGACCGAGTCTTATTATGGAAGTGAACCATGGAGTGCTCCTAAAGGCAAGCAAGCTAATGACCTGAGAATAGCATACTAAAATGTCAACACAACGGTTGGTGAGTTCAAGAGTTGATATTCAAACATAAACAGTTTAATAATAGAGATATACAAGTAGTGCATTGTAACAGATAGCTAGTCCATTAACAATAAATATTAATGCATAGTGATTTCGCAATTGAAGCTGACTGTGTTACGTTGTTGCCTCCTGTCACGACTCAACAGGTCGTGACAATGTTCAATAGGACAAATTGCACCCGGTTGACCTCGAGTCACACAGGTGGGGCTCGTCAGACCCAGTAGTACTACCCAAGTTTCCCCGCTATTCAATATTAACAATTCGAAAGTGTGAGGACTTTCCCATGATAAACAACACTATATTAATATTATGCACAACTAAAATATATAAAAGCGTTTGTAGTTTACCGGTATGCTATCTCCCCCAAGAGATTAAATAAAGAGTGGGGCATGAACTCACCTGATATGCGTATAGATACTTAGAGTTTGACTTGACTGACAGAGTGGACAGACAACCCTCAGAGGTTACCTAGATCATATAAGTATATGAGTACGTGCAACAGAGAACATGTGAAACCCTAAGTACACTACAACCAAAGACTTAAGGTTTCAAAAAATAAATACATTTGACTCAGTTGACCTGTGACACCCTACACATATCCCACATCGGCCGTGGACAGGAGAGATTCCTGGTTCATAAGGAATGTCCGGTCTCTAATATCAACAACGCGTTTTGGGCGTATTGGCTGTGGATGAGAGGAGAACTCCATAGTTAAGCGTGCTCAGGTGGGAGCAATCCAGGGATGGGTGACCTCCCTGGGAAGTTTTCACCCGGGCAACCAAAAGCAAATCCGTGAGCTCCTCGTGGGCAAAGCGGACAATATTGTTGGTGCGAGGGGCCGGGTGTTACAGAATGGTATCAAAGCCACTCCTGTGCCGTTCGGGATGTGGGACATACCTCACCAAGGATGGTGACTTCTCGGGCTCATCGAGGACGATGAGTCCAAACAGGGGGTGCTTGTGACACCCTACACATATCCCACATCGGCCGTGGACAGGAGAGATTCCTGGTTCATAAGGAATGTCCGGTCTCTAATATCAACAACGCGTTTTGGGCGTATTGGCTGTGGATGAGAGGAGAACTCCACAGTTAAGCGTGCTCAGGTGGGAGCAGTCCAGGGATGGGTGACCTCCCTGGGAAGTTTTCACCCGGGCAACCAAAAGCAAATCCGTGAGCTCCTCGTGGGCAAAGCGGACAATATTGTTGGTGTGAGGGGCTGGGTGTTACATGACCCGTTTGACCCATTGGTAACTTTATGTGTTTTAAACCATTTAAGCAATCATACACATATATCATACATGTTTAACATTCAAATGGTTCATATGTTTGTGTCTAGTCAAATGTATCCAGCTGGCTTTCAAAGTATAGCCGGCTGTAGGTTGTAGTATAAGTATTCCAAGTTCTAGTATCTTTCTTTATGCTTTGTAACACTTGTAAAAGAACTTGAGAAAGCAATATACTGCCTCCTTGAAACCCAAATCTCTTGTTCTGTCTCTTTATCTTTACTTGTGTTCTTTGTATCAATATATTGGTTAATCCAGTTCACTGTTTGATCAAGTTTAGTTAATCTCCTCTTTGTGTTTTTGTGTTGTAATTGTTAAGTGTCACACCCTCAAAATCCACGTGCGGAGTTTTACCGCGAGGCGTGTGAACAAACCAGGATCACAGTCAATAGTTACTCAGAATGACTCTATATGCCATAATTAAAAATAGACCAACCAAAGTACAAACTTTAAATTGTGCGGAAGCGTTTTGTAAAACAACCCAAAGAAATAAAAGTGTATACTATGGCAAAACAAGCGCCAACCCAAAAGAGTAAACATTAACCATTAAATGATAAAAATGTCTTGAAGACCGAGTCTTATTATGCAAGTGAACCATGGAGTGCTCCTAAAGGCAAGCAAGCTAATGACCTGAAAATAGCATACTAAAATGTCAACACAACGGTTGGTGAGTTCAAGAGTTGATATTCAAACATAAAGTTTAATAATAGAGATATACAAGTAGTGCATTGTAACAGATAGCTAGTCCATTAACAATAAATATTAATGCATAGTGATTTCGCAATTGAAGCTGACTGTGTTACGTTGTTGCCTCCTATACTCACAGACACAACAGTCGTGACAATGTTCAATAGGACAAATTGCACCCGGTTGACCTCGAGTCACACAGGTGGGGCTCGTCAGACCCAGTAGTACTACCCAAGTTTCCCCGCTATTCAATATTAACAATTCGAAAGTGTGAGGACTTTCCCATGATAAACAACACTATATTAATATTATGCACAACTAAAATATATATAAAGCGTTTGTAGTTTACCGGTATGCTATCTCCCCAAAAGAGATTAAATAAAGAGTGGGGCATGAACTCACCTGATATGCGTATAGATACTTAGAGTTTGACTTGACTGACAGAGTGGACAGACAACCCTCAGAGGTTACCTAGATCATATAAATATATGAGTACGTGCAACAGAGAACATGTGAAACCCTAAGTACACTACAACCAAAGACTCAAGGTTTCAGAAAATAAATACATTTGACTCAGTTGACCCGTTTGACCCGTTGGTGACTTTATGTGTTTTAAACCATTTAAGCAATCATACACATATATCATACATGTTTAACATTCAAATGGTTCATATGTATGCTACATTATCCAGGTATATCACTTAGATTATCATACAACCAAGTATCATACAAGTCATGCGAATCTAGAACATTAACATGTCCACTAGTTATAACATAATTAACATGTCACACAAAGATCAAATCACGCACCACATGCCATGTGAAGCCACTCACGACTTCAGACCCTAAACCTGCCAATCCTACTAAGTAGGGGCCTCAGATTCGCACACGTTTATGATGATCGCATTCACATTCACTAACCATTTTCATACATTCAACATACATCACAACAATCAATTTCCAGTCCCAAGCATGATGTCTTAACTACTAATCAACATCCATGTCATACATGATCATCAAAGTCCTAACACCACCCATGATTATCCGAACATCTCATACAACTATATTAACATGTTCCAACCACATTAGAATTCATCCATGAACTTACTAACATGCTCCTAACATCTCAAACATGATCAAACTATCATCTTTCACATTTTGCATAAATAAAGTTTCCCTTTTGGGAAAGCAGATCCCAAATCTATCAAACATCCTATGCATTCATGAATTCATTAATAGTATACCAATTCAAGCTCATATCAACATCTAAGCATGATCAAAAACATCCAAACATCATAACTCAACAATTCATATCCTAAGAAGTTACTATCTTTAGTAATGTATGAACTATAACATGTGTTCTTGAATTCCCAATGCTCACAACCACAATCTAATGTCTAATCATCACCATGAACACATGTCACACCCCTCAAAATCCACGTGCGGGGTTTTACCGCGAGGCGTGTGAACAAACCAGGATCACAGTCAGTAGTTACATAGAACGACTCTATATGCCACAAATAAAATAAAACCCAAAGATTGAGTTTGAAAACAGTGCGGAAGCGTTTTGAATACAACTCAACAAATAAAAGTATAAATATGGCAAAACAAGTGCCAACCCAAAACAGTAAACCACAATCATTAAAATGCTAATGTCTTGAAAACTGAGTCTTAATATGCAAGTGAACCGTGGAGTGCTCCTAGAGGCAAGCAGCTTAATGACCTGAGAAAAGCATACTAAATGTCAACACATAGGTTGGTGAGTTCAAGAGTTTGAGTTCAGTAAACATATAAACAGTTGTGATATATATAAAGCAGTGTATTGTAATAGATAGCTAGTCTATTAACAGCAAATATTAATACATAGTGATTTCGCAATTGAAGCTGACTGTGATAGTTGTTGCCTCCTGTCACGACTTACCATGTCGTGACAATGTTCAATAGGACAAATTGCACCCGGTTGACCTCGAGTCACACAGGTGGGGCTCGTCAGACCCAGTAGTACTACCCAAGTTTCCCCGCTATTTAATATTAACAATTCGAAAGTGTGAGGACTTTCCAGGATAGATAACACTATATCAATATTAACACAACTTAAATATTAAAAGCGTTCATAAAATACCAGTATGCTATCTCCCCCAAAAGAGATTAAATAAAGCGTGGGGCATAAACTCACCTGATGTATGCAAAGAGTACTTAGGGTTGATTTGGGAAACGAGTGGATAGCCAACCTTCAAAGGTTACCTAGATCATGCGAGTACATAAGTACGTGTAAATGAAAGACATGTGAAACCCTAATCATACCAAAACCAAAGACTCAAGCTTCCAAACAAATAGACACGTTTGACCTAGTTGACCCGTTTGACCCGTTGGTGACATTATGGGTTATAATTCAAATAAACCAATAAGCACATATAACATACATGGTTAACATTCAAATAGTATCATACACATGCTACATTATCCATACATAACCCTTAAGTCTTAGTCATGCTCATAGCATTCAACATACACCATAATCATTACTCACCACCACCCAAACATGATATCCTAGCAACTAATCAACACCAACCTTTATACATGATCACCACAAATCCAAATATCATCCATGATTATCCAAAACATCTCATACAACTAATTCAACATGATTCATCACCTTAGAATTCATCCATGATCACACTAACATGCTCCTAATATCCCAAACATGTTCATATCATCATACATCAAACTTTACACAAATAAAGTTTCCCTTTTGGGAAAGAACATCCCAAAATCTATCAAACATCCTATACATTCATGAATTCATTAATAATATACCAATTCAAGCTCATATCAACATCTATACATGATTAACATCACCTAAACATCATAATCCATCATCTTCATAAACAAAAGTTTCTACTTTTGGCAAGCTATGAACTAACAACATGTATTCAAAGATTTCTAGCATTCATAACAACAATCTAGCATCTAATTATCATCATGAACTCATCCATAACATCAATCCATCACTAGATCACTACTTCATGCAAAATAAAGTTACTATTCTTAGTAACCTATGAACAATGCATCAAAATCCCAACTTTCTTGTAAGATCAATGTATTCTAACATTCATACAACCCAATAATCATCAAACACATTCATCAACAACAATCATCCATCCAAAATCATACAAAATTCGAACTAGGGTTTGTCAAGAATCAAAATCCATGATTAAATCACTAAGAACATGTAATTCATACATAATCCACGTTAACTAACATGTAATCAACCTAACTAACATATAAACATCATCATACAACATCAATTTCGATCCCATGAGGATCAATTTCACTTCCAAGATTCGGCCATAATGAACAACACACAAGAACTCGAAAAAACTAACCTTTATGGCCAATTCAACTTGAAATTGATGCTTTCTCTAGGTTGTATTGCTTGAAACCGAATCAAATCAAGGTTTGCTTACTTGTTCTTGGCTGATTTCGCAAGGGAGAGGGATGGGAGAAGGGATTCACGGCCTCGAAATGGAGGGTGGGGGCTAGGGTTTGGGTGTTTTTTTTTAATTAAATTGACAACTTTACTTTTCCCTTGTCTTTTGTATTTTATTAAAAAGGCACTCTTTTAAACACTTTTAAATGATTTTTAACTATAATAATAAACATATAGCTCATGGTAACAAATTATATGTTTCATCTTTATAAAACACAAACACACGAATTAATACACACGTTTCCACGTTACGCGATTAATTCACAATTAACATATAAAAAACATGCAAACATATAAACATAACACAATAATCACATAATCAATTAGGTTCACATTAATTAACATTATTCATTATTAATAGGTCACCAACGTAAACGACAACTAGTGTGTGTTCACGACACGTGTATGCAAGACTTAACGAAACTAACGGAGTTTGGTAACGGAAATTTACCGGATGTCACATTATCCCCATGTTGAAAGAATTTTCGTCCCGAAAATTGCGTTACATGGTGAGAGTGTTCCATCACTGGTCTACTGCATTGGCACACAGAAATCGAAATCGAGTGAGTTTTGGATGAGTTGTCACATCATCCCCATGTTGAAAGAAATTTCGTCCCGAAATTTAAATCAATACCTTCGTCTGCAGACATCGTCTTCTCGAATAGATGAGGATACTTAAGCTTCATTTGATCTTCCCGTTCCCATGTGAATTCCGGTCCACGTCGCGAATTCCACGGATTTTGACAATTATTTGCTGGTTCTTGCTTGCTTAAGTGTTTTCACCTCACGGTCCATCACCTCAACTGGTTCTTCAATAAAACGTAGTTGCTCATCCACTTGAACCTCTTCTAGTGGTACGACCATCGTTTCATCAGTTATGCATTTCTTCAAGTTTGATACATGAAATACATCATGGATTCCACTTAGCGAATCAGGTAGGGCTAGACGATAGGCCACTGGACCTATTCTTTCCACTATTTCAAATGGTCCAACGTACCTCGGGTTTAGCTTCCCTCGCTTGCCAAACCGAACTACGCCTTTCCATGGTGAAACTTTCAACAAAACCTTTGCACCAACCTGAAACTCTAAAGGTTTCCGTCTCCTGTCAGCATAACTCTTCTGCCTGTCGCGTGCTGCAGCCATACGGTTACGTATCTGTACGATCTTCTCAGTTGTTTCATGAATCAACTCGGGACCAGTCAGTTGACTATCGCCAATTTCCGCCCAACAAACAGGTGATCTACATTTTCTCCCCTACAAAGCCTGGAAAGGTGCTGCTTGTATGCTAGTGTGGTAACTGTTGTTATAAGAAAATTCCACCAATGGCAGGTGAACTTCCCAGTTATTCCCGAAATCAATTACACAAGCACGTAGCATATCTTCCAACGTCTGTATGGTACGCTCACTCTGGCCATCCGTTTGCGGGTGATAAGCGGTACTCATATCTAATCGTGTTCCCAAAGATTTCTGCAATGATTGCCAGAAGTGTGACGTGAAACGAGCATCACGATCAGAGATAATGGAGATCGGTACACCGTGTCTGGAAACGATCTCCTTGAGGTACAGGCGGGTTAACTTCTCCTCCATCTTGTCAGTTTCCTTTATAGCAAGAAAATGAGCAGATTTTGTCAATCGATCCACAATAACCCATATTGTATCACAACCATTACTAGTCCTGGGCAGCTTGGTAATAAAATCCATGGAGATTTGTTCCCATTTCCACATCGGTATCTCAGGTTGCTGCAATAATCCGGATGGTTTTTGATTCTCCACCTTCACCTTCGAGCAGTCAAGCACTTGCTCACATATGTAGCCACATCCGCTTTCATATTAGGCCACCAATAGTGCGCCTTCAGATCATGATACATTTTATCAGATCCAGGATGTATAGAGTACTTGGATTTGTGTGCCTCACTCATAACCAGGTCTCTCAAATTTCCATAGGCAGGCACCCAAAGTCTATCCATGAAATATCGAATCCCATCTTCCTTCATCACCAGCTGTTTATCCATTCCTCTCAGCGACTCAGAACCAATGTTTTCTGCTTTCAAGCTTTCTACTTGTGCCTCCTTAACTTGTTCAGGCAGTTGAGTACTAATAGTGAGCTGTAAAGCTCGCACCCGTCTGGGTTTAGCTGTTTCCTTCCGGCTTAAGGCATCAGCAACCACATTCGCCTTTCCCGGATGGTATTTAATAGCGCAATCATAGTCGTTTAGCAGCTCCACCCAACGTCGTTGCCTCATATTCAATTCCTTCTGTTCAAAGATATGTTGAAGACTCTTGTGATCGGTGTAGATAGTGCACTTGGTACCGTACAAGTAATGTCTCCAAATCTTTAAGGCAAAGACTACTGCACCCACTCTAAGTCATGAGTAGTATAGTTCTTCTCATGAACTTTTAATTGTCTCGAGGCGTAGGCTATCACTTTGTCTCGCTGCATTAAGACACAACCCAAGCCTTGAATGGATGCATCACAATATACCACGAAGTCATCCGTCCCCTCTGGCAGTGCTAGTATCGGCGCGGTACATAGTTTCTGCTTTAGCGATTGAAAAGCCGATTCTTGGCTTTCACCCCATCTGTATGTAGCCCTTTGTGAGTCAAAGCTGTGAGGGGTTGTGCAATCTTAGAGAATTCCTCTATGAATCGCTGATAGTAACCTGCTAATCCCAAGAATTGTCTTATTTCACTCGGCGTTTTAGGTGTGGTCCAATTCTTGATCGCCTCAATTTTGGCAGGATCAACATGTATCCCTTTCTCATTTACAATATGACCTAAGAATTGCACCTCGCGTATCCAAAAGTCACACTTAGAGAATTTGGCGTACAGCTGTTCCCTTTTCAGCAGCTCTAAAATCATCCGCAAATGCTCCTCATGGTCTTCCTTAGTCCTGGAATATATCAGTATATCATCGATGAACACAATGACAAACTGATCGAGGTAGGGTTTGCACACACGGTTCATGAGGTCCATGAACACAGCAGGTGCATTTGTCAACCCAAAAGGCATGACCAAGAACTCATAATGACCGTAGCGGGTACGAAACGCGGTTTTGGAAATGTCTTCTTCGCGTACTCTGAGTTGATGATAGCCAGATCTCAAGTCAATCTTCGAATAGTAACTTGATCCCTGGAGTTGGTCAAACAAGTCATCGATACGGGGTAGAGGGTATCGGTTCTTGACTGTTACTTTATTTAGCTCCCTATAGTCAATACACATCTGAAACGTGCCATCCTTCTTCTTCACAAACAGGACAGGGGCTCCCCAGGGTGATGTACTAGGGCGAATAAAACCCTTATCTAATAGCTCCTGGAGTTGTGACGACAACTCCTGTAGTTCGTTCGGTGCTAATCGATAAGGTGCTCTAGCAATCGGGGCTGCGCCGGGAGTTAGCTCAATTTGGAATTCCACTTGACGATGAGGTGGTAATCCAGGAAGATCCTCTGGAAACACCTCTGGAAAGTCGCGCACTATGGGAATATCCTCCATTCTTCTTTCCTTCGCCTGCTTATCAGTCACAAGTGCTAGAATAGCCACACGACCCTTTCGTAGTAACTTTTGGGCTTTCATGAACGAGATAATGCCTATCACAGCACCACTTCTATCACCTCACCACTGTGTCAGAATTGTGTCATCTACAGGAATTCGTATGATCTTTTCATGACATATAACTTCTGCTTGCTTGCTAGAAAGCCAATCCATGCCTATCACACATCAAAACTCCCCAGAGTAACAGGCATAAGGTCTATAACGAAAGTATGACCAGCAAGCTCTATCTATCACAGTCTTTAAGGATATGAGTTACGTGAATCTGTTTACCGTCAGCCAACTCTACGGTGTACTTAGATTCTAGGGCGGAGGGTATATCACTTAAAAGACTACAGAATTTTAAGGACACGAAACTCCTATCAGCTCCAGTATCGAATAGTACCGAAGCAAAGCAACCATTAACAGAGAATCTACCAGTAACAGTTGTAGGATCATTTAGAGCCTCACCTGAGCCAATGACGAAGGCTCTCCCTTTTGCTCCATCCTTATTACCCCATACCTACCGCCATTACGCCATTACCGTTGCCATTTCCACCGTTGTTGTTACCATTGTTGTTGTTGTTATTGTTGTTGTTGTTGTGTCCGTTTCCATTTTTTCCATTTCCATTTCTCCTTAGTTGCGGGCAATTTCGCTTGTAGTGTCCCCTCCTTTTCCCACATTCCAAACAACCCTTAGGAGTTTCCTGGGGTTGTTGCGTCCTCCTAACCAGTTCGCCACGGCAATCCTTCGCGGCGTGTCCATTTTTACCACATCGCTGACATTTGAAGCTATCACATCGTCCCACGTGATGATAGTTGCACCGGTTGCACCTCGGGTGTCTTCCACCATAACCACTGGGTCCTTGATTAGTTGCAGCTGTTTGGTTGAAGTTACGATTGTTGTCAAACCTACGTTGCTGTTGGACCGGTTGTTGTTGCTGCTGAGGCTGAGGTTGACCGCCTGAAGATGATGATGCTTTGGTGTTACCACTACCATCCCACTTTCTTTTGTTATCGGCACGCTTGCCACGGCGCCCCGTTTGGGTAGACGACCCTGTTCCACTGCTTGGTCAGTTAGCTTATGGGCTAACTGAATGGCTTGTTGTATGGTGGCTGGATTAGAAGCAGTTACCATACTCTGTATTTCGGGTACAAGTCCTCGTATGTAGTGCTCGATCCTCTTGTGCATCTCATTTACCATCCCCGGGCATAATGTTGCTAGCTCGTGGGTTCTAGTCGTGTAAGCCTCAATTTCTGAGCCCTGCATTTTCAGTTGCCAGAACTCTATTTCCAACTTTTGCACCTCGTTGCGAGGACAGTACTCCTCGGTCATCATGGTTTTGAACTCGGCCCACGGCAGTCCATTAGCCAACGCTTGCCCCAACATCTGAACTTGGGCATTCCACCAGGATAAGGCGGCACCCTCCAGGGTCCCGGTGGCATATTTCACCTGGTCAGCAGGTGGACAGTTGCACTTGGAGAATACGGACTCCGTCTTCTCGAACCAGCGTACCAGTCCCACAGCGCCTTCAGTGCCGCTGTAGGTATGGGGCTTACAGTCCATGAAGGACTTATAAGTACATACTGGTGGTCCTGCTTTAACACAACAATTATTGATCAGACAACCTATACGGTTATGCAAGATATTCGGTTTAATTTTTTCAATCATTGTTTACCTGCTGGCTGTCCCGCTTGGGCAGCAGCCACCGCTGCCTGGATCAGGGCAGTTAACTCAGCAGGGGTCATATTAACGGCACCAGCGCCATGATCTCCGGCGCCATGGTCTCCGGCGCCACGTCCACGACCGCGCCCACGACCACGTCCACGACCACGTCCACGTGCGTCCATTGTTCACTTTACATCCACAAATACAATAATGAGTAACATCAAACACATTTATCTCATTGAAGTACAGTAAACAATAAAGGAATAATAAATCATCACAACCACAACATTCATAACAAAAATAATAACCAAAGTAAATAAATTGCAAATAAGCCACAATGTATTCATCAATGTCAAAATTTAAGTTTGTCGTTCGTGTGGGAAACAACCCTTCCCACATAGGTTTCAAAGAAAACACTAGGTAGTCCAAGTCATGTAAAAAGAGAAAAAAAAATCAATCAACAATGTCAGATCCATCACTCTCATCCTCCTCCTCTTCAGGTTCCTCCTCTTCTGGTTCCTCCTCCTCCTCAGGTTCTTCCTCCTCAGGTTCCTCTGCAGGTGCAGGAGCCATAGCAACCTGGAGTGCTGCTAGCTGTGCCTCCAAAGCAGCAATCCTGTCATCAACCACAGCATCCCTCTGCTCGCAAGTAGTCACGCGTCCACTGAGGTCTACAATCCCGTCCCTCATTGGTAGCACCCGTCTAGGGTCTCTCCATGACGCCCATCAAGCTCACCCATCCCATTCCTTAGGTTGTACACCTCGGTCTGTAGTGTACAAACGTCGCTAATGAGTCGCCTGACTCGACGCTGTTCTGTGTCTAATGCTGCCACCAATGCAGCAATCAACTGCTCGTTGGACTGCTCCGTCCGGGGTAGTGAAGGTACTGCTGAATCAGAGCTACCTCTCGTTCTGGGTCTCGGCTCGGGCACGCGTTCCCTATACATGAGGTGGTTGACAAACCTAGGATAAAAGCTCCAGTCCCTTGGGGGGTCACGCTTCATCAACGCGAATGGTTGATCCCAGTCGAACTCCCCTCGAGGATAATCAAAACGAGGCCAGTCGAGTCCATCATCAGGTACAGGTGCAGGAGGTGGGGACTCGGATCGCGCAGGTGATGCAGGTCGTTTTCCAGAAGCCCTTGATGACGATGCCATGCTGCAGATAGTGTGACGTGTATGCCAATGAGTATACAGTAGATGATGAAAATAAAGTACAAGTAACTAACTAACTGTGTGCGGTTATAGTCTAGTGTGTATGCAACCTAGTTCCCTATAACCAATGGCTCTGATACCAATCTGTCACACCCTCAAAATCCACGTGCGGGGTTTTACCGCGAGGCGTGTGAACAAACCAGGATCACAGTCAGTAGTTACATAGAACGACTCTATATGCCACAAATAAAATAAAACAACCAAAGATTTAGTTGAAAACAGTGCGGAAGCGTTTTGAATACAACTCAACAAATAAAAGTATAAATATGGCAAAACAAGTGCCAACCCAAAACAGTAAACCACAATCATTAAAATGCTAATGTCTTGAAAACTGAGTCTTAATATGCAAGTGAACCGTGGAGTGCTCCTAGAGGCAAGCAGCTTAATGACCTGAGAAAAGCATACTAAATGTCAACACATAGGTTGGTGAGTTCAAGAGTTTGAGTTCAGTAAACATATAAACAGTTGTGATATATATAAGCAGTGTATTGTAATAGATAGCTAGTCTATTAACAGCAAATATTAATACATAGTGATTTCGCAATTGAAGCTGACTGTGATAGTTGTTGCCTCCTGTCACGACTTACCATGTCGTGACAATGTTCAATAGGACAAATTGCACCCGGTTGACCTCGAGTCACACAGGTGGGGCTCGTCAGACCCAGTAGTACTACCCAAGTTTCCCCGCTATTAATATTAACAATTCGAAAGTGTGAGGACTTTCCATGATAATAACACTATATCAATATTAAACACAACTTAAATATTAAAAGCGTTCATAAAATACCAGTATGCTATCTCCCCCAAAAGAGATTAAATAAAGCGTGGGGCATGAACTCACCTGATGTATGCAAAGAGTACTTAGGGTTTATTTGAGAAACGAGTGGATAGCCAACCTTCAAAGGTTACCTAGATCATGCGAGTACATAAGTACGTGTAAATGAAAGACATGTGAAAACCTAATCATACCAAAACCAAAGACTCAAGCTTCCAAACAAATAGACACGTTTGACCTAGTTTGACCCGTTTGACCCGTTGGTGACATTATGAGTTATAATTCAAATAAAGCCAATAAGCACATATAACATACATGGTTAACATTCAAATAGTATCATACACATGCTACATTATCCATACATAACCTTAAGTCTTAGCCATGCTCATAGCATTCAACATACACCATAATCATTACTCACCAAACCCAAACATGATATCCTAGCAACTAATCAACACCAACCTTATACATGATCACCACAAATCCAAATATCATCCATGATTATCCAAAACATCTCATACAACTAATTCAACATGATTCATCACCTTAGAATTCATCCATGATCACACTAACATGCTCCTAATATCCCAAACATGTTCATATCATCATACATCAAACTTTACACAAATAAAGTTTCCCTTTGGGAAAGAACATCCCAAAATCTATCAAACATCCTATACATTCATGAATTCATTAATAATATACCAATTCAAGCTCATATCAACATCTATACATGATTAACATCACCAAACATCATAATCCATCATCTTCATAAACAAAAGTTTCTACTTTTGGCAAGCTATGAACTAACAACATGCATTCAAAGATTTCTAGCATTCATAACAACAATCTAGCATCTAATTATCATCATGAACTCATCCATAACATCAATCCATCACTAGATCACTACTTCATGCAAAATAAAGTTACTATTCTTAGTAACCTATGAACAATGCATCAAAATCCCAACTTTCTTGTAAGATCAATGTATTCTAACATTCATACAACCCAATAATCATCAAACATTCATCAAACAACAATCATCCACCAAAATCATACAAAATTCGAACTAGGGTTTGTCAAGAATCAAAATCCATGATTAAATCACTAAGAACATGTAATTCATACATAATCCACGTTAACTAACATGTAATCAACCTAACTAACATATAAACATCATCATACAACATCAATTTCGATCCATGAGGATCAATTCACTTCCAAGGTTCGGCCATAATGAACAACACACAAAAACTGAAAAAACTAACCTTTATGCCAATTCAACTTGAAATTGATGCTTTCTCTAGGTGTAGCTTGAAATCGAATCAAATCAAGGTTGCTTACTTGTTCTTGGCTGATTTCGCAAGGGAGAGGGAGGGGAGAAGGATTCGGCGGCCGCGAATGGAGGGTGGGGGCTAGGGTTTGGGTGTGTTTGTTTAATTAAACTTTGCAATTGACAACTTAGGCCCTTGTGTTTGTATTTTATTAAAAAGGCACTCTTTGAAACACTTTTAAATGATTTTTAACTATAATAATAAACATATAACTCATGGTAACAAATTATATGTTTCATCTTTATAAAACACAAACACACGAATTAATACACACGTTTCCACGTTACGCGATTAATTCACAATTAACATATAAAAACATGCAAACATATAAACATAACACAATAATCACATAATCAATTAGATTCACATTAATTTAACATTATTCATTATTAATAGGTCACCAACGTTAAACGACAACTAGTGTGTGTTCACGACACGTGTATGCAAGACTTAACGAAACTAACGGAGTTTGGTAACGGAAATTTACCGGATGTCACAACACATCCATAACATCAATTCATCCCCAAATAAGTTAAACATTACATGCCAAATAAAGTTACTATTCTTAGTAAAACTATGAACATCATCATCAATTCATCAATTTCATGCAAAAATCAATGTAAACCTACCATTCATAACAACCTATTAATCATCCAGTTCATCAGCAATCATCATTCACCATTATCCTACAATTTTCGAATTAGGGTTTGCCTCCAATCAAATCCATGATAATCCACTAAAAAATAAACAATTCAATTCAAAAAAGTTAACTAAATGTATACAATCTAACTAACGTATTAATAACATCAAAACAACATCCAATTCGACTCCATGAACACTAATTTCGCATCTAGGGTTCGGCCATCATGAACAACTCACAAAAACTTGAAAAATCTAACCTTTAAACCACGAGTTAACTTGCAAATGATGATTCCCACGAGTTGTATGCCTTTATCGAACTAATCAATGCTTTGATGCTTGTTCAAGGTCTAAATCGCAAAGGAGAGGGGGTGGGTGTGAGGGTGGTTCACGGCCGCAAATGGGTGTAGGCTAGGGTTTTTGTGTTTTGTTTAATTAATTTTGCCTAATTACCCTAACCCCTTTGTGTTTGATATTTTTAAAAAAACTAGGCTTTAACTCTTGTAAAGTGCTTTTAGTTTAATAATATAAAGATATAAACTAATGAAAATCATTATATATTTTATCTTTATAAAAACACAAGGTATACGAATAAATAGACACGTTTCGCGTTACGCGATTAATTCCCAATTAACATATAAAACACACAAACAAATAAGCATAATACAATAATCACATAATCAGTTAAAATTATCAATAATTAACATTGCTAATTATTAGGTCACCAACGTTAAACGACAACTAGTGTGTGTTTACGACACGTGTATGCAAGACTTAACGGAACTAACGGAGTTTGATAACGGAAATTTACCGGATGTCACATTATCCCCATGTTGAAAGAATTTTCATCCCGAAAATTGCGTTACATGGTGAGAGTGTTCCATCACTGGTCTACTGCATTGGCACACAGAAATCGAAATCAAGTGAGTTTTGGATGAGTTGTCACATCATCCCCATGTTGAAAGAAATTTCGTCACGAAATTTAAATCAATACCTTCGTCTGCTGGCATCGTCTTTTCGAATAGTTGGGGGTACTTAAGCTTCATTTGGTCTTCTCGCTCCCATGTGAATTCCGGTCCACGTCGCGAATTCCAACGGATTTTGACAATAGGTATCTTGCTTTGCTTAAGTGTTTTTCACCTCACGGTCCATCACCTCAACTGGTTCTTCAATATAACATAATTGTTCATCCCCTGAACTTCTTCTAGTGGTACGACCATCGTTTCATCAGTTATGCACTTCTTTAGGTTTGATACGTGAAATACATCCTGGATTCCACTTAGCAAATCAGGTAGGGCTAGTCGATAGGCCACTGGACCTATTCTTTCCATTATTTCAAATGGTCCAACATACCTCGGGTTTAGCTTCTCTCGCTCGCCAAACCGAACTACGCCTTTCCATGGTGAAACTTTCAATAAAACCTTTTCACCAACCTCAAACTCTAAAGGTTTCCGTCTCTTATCAGCATAACTCTTTTGTCGGTCTCGCGCTGCCGCCATACGGTTCCGTATCTGTACAATCTTCTCAGTTGTCTCATGAATTAACTCGGGACCTGTTAGCTGGCTATCACCAATTTCCGCCCAGCAAACCGGTGATCTACATTTTCTCCCATACAACGCTTCGAAAGGTGCTGCCTGTATGCTAGTATGATAACTGTTGTTATAAGAAAACTCCACCAATGGCAGGTGATTTCCCAGTTATTCCTGAAGTCAATTACACAGGCACGTAGCATATCCTCCAACGTCTGTATGGTACGCTCATTCTGGCCATCCGTTTGTGGGTGATAAGCGGTACTCATATCTAATCGTGTACCCAAAGATTTCTGCAATGTCTGCCAGAAGTGTGACGTGAAACGAGCGTCGCGTCGGGTCAGAGATAATTGAGATCGGTACACCGTGTCTCGAAACGATCTCCTTGAGGTACAGGTGGGTTAATTTCTCCATCTTGTCAGTTTCCTTAATTGCAAGAAGAAAAAGATCAGATTTTGTCAATCGATCCACAATAACCCATATAGTGTCACAACCAGTACTAGTCCTGGGCAGCTTGGTAATAAAATCCATGGAGATTTGTTCCCATTTCCACATTGGTATTTCGGGTCTGCTGCAACTAGTCCGGATGTTTTTGATATTCCCCTTTACTTCCGAGCAGGTCAAGCACTTGCTCACATACGTAGCTACATCCGCTTTCATATTAGGCCACCAATAGTGGCGCCTTTAGATCATGATACATTTTGTCGGATCCAGGGTGTATAGAGTACTTAGATTTGTGTGCCTCACTCATAACTAAGTCTCTCTCAGATTCCATGGGCAGGCACCCAAAGTCTATCCATGAAATACCGTATTCCATCCTCCTTCATCACCACCTGTTTATCCATTCTCTCAACGACTCAGAACCAACATTTTCCGCTTTTAAAGCTTCTATCTGTGCCTCCTTGACTTGTTCGGGCAGTTGAGTACTGATAGTAAGCTGTAAAGCTCGCACCCGTCTGGGTTTAGCTGTTTCCTTCCGGCTTAAGGCATCGGCAACCACGTTCGCCTTTCCCGGATGGTATTTAATAGCGCAATCATAGTCGTTTAGCAGTTCCACCCAACGTCGTTGCCTCATATTCAACTCCTTTTGCTCAAAGATATGTTGAAGACTCTTGTGATCGGTGTAGATAGTGCACTTGGTACCATACAAGTAATGTCTCCAAATCTTTAAGGCAAAGACTACTGCACCCAACTCTAAGTCATGAGTAGTATAGTTCTTCTCATGAACTTTTAATTGTCTCGAGGCGTAGGCTATCACCTTTTCTCGTTGCATTAAGACACAACCCAATCCTTGAATGGATGCATCACAATACACCACGAAGTCATCCGTCCCCTCTGGCGGTGCTAGTATCGGCGCGGTACAGATTTTCTTCTTTAACGATTGAAAAGCCGATTCTTGACTCTCACCCCATTTGTATGTCGTCCCTTTGTGAGTCAAAGCTCTGAGAGGTTGTGCGATCTTAGAGAATCCCTCTATGAATCGTCGATAATAACCTGCTAACCCCAAAAATTGTCTTATCTCACTCGGCGTTTTGGGTGTGGTCCAATTATTTATCGCCTCAATTTTGGCAGGATCAACATGTATCCTTTCTCATTAACAATATGACCTAGAAATTGTACTTCTCGTATCCAAAAGTCACACTTAGAGAATTTGGCGTACAGCTGTTCCTTTTTCAATAGCTCTAAGATCATTCGCAAGTGCTCTTCATGGTCTTCCTTGGTCTTGGAATATATCAGTATATCATCGATAAACACAATGACGAACTGATCGAGGTAGGGTTTGCACACACGGTTCATGAGGTCCATGAACACAGCAGGTGCATTTGTCAACCCAAAAGGCATGACCAAGAACTCATAATGACCGTAGCAAGTACGAAACACGGTTTTGGAAATGTCTTCTTCTCGGACTCTGAGTTGATGATAGCCGGATCTCAAGTCAATCTTCGAATAATAACTCGATCCCTGGAGTTGGTCAAACAAGTCATCGATACAAGGTAGAGGGTATCGGTTCTTGACTGTTACTTTATTTAACTCCCTATAGTCGATACACATCCGAAATGTGCCATCCTTCTTTTTAACAAACAGGACAGGGGCTCCCCAAGGTGATGTAGTAGGTCGAATAAAGCCCTTATCTAAAAGCTCCTGAAGTTGTGATGACAACTCCTGTAGTTCGTTCGGTGCTAACCGATAAGGTGCTCTAGCAATCGGGGCTGCTCCGGGAGTTAGCTCAATTTGGAATTCCACTTGACGGTGAGGTGGCAATCCAGGAAGATCCTCTGGAAACACCTCTGGAAATTCGCGCACTATGGGAATATCCTCCATTCTCCTTTCTTTCGCTTGCTTATCGATTACAAGTGCTAGAATAGCCACACGACCCTTTCGTAGTAACTTTTGGGCTTTCATGTATGAGATGATGCCTATCACAGCACCACTTCTATCACCTCGGACTGTAAGAATTTTGTCATCAACAGGAATTCGTATGATCTTCTCATGACATATAACTTCCGCTTGCTTGCTAGAAAGCCAATCCATGCCTATCACAACATCAAAACTCCCCAGCGTAACATGCATAAGATCTATAGCGAAAGTATGACCAGCAAGTTCTATCTTACAGTCTTTAAGGATATGCGTTACATGGATCTGTTTGCCGTCGGCCAATTATACGGTGTATTTAGATTCTAAGGCGGAGGGTATATCACTTAAAACTACAGAATTTTAAGGACACGAAACTCCTATCAGCTCCAGTATCGAATCGTACCGTAGCAAAACAGCCATTAACAGAGAATCTACCAGTAACAGTTGTAGGATCATTTAGAGCCTCACCTGAGCCAATGACGAAGGCTCTCCCTTTGGCTCCATCTTTGTTACCGCCATTACCATTACCATTTCCACCGTTGTTGTTATTACCATTGTTATTGTTGTTGTTGTTATTGTGACCATTTCCGTTGTTGCCATTACCATTCCTCCTTAGTTGTGGGCAATTTCGCCTGTAGTGCCCTTCTTTTCCACATTCAAAACAACCTTTAGGAGTTTCCTGAGGTTGTTGTGTCCTCCTTACCAGCTCACCACGGCAATCCTTCGCAGCGTGTCCAATTTTACCACAACGCTGACACTTGAAGTTATCACATCTTCCCACATGATGATAGTTGCACCGAGTGCACTTCGGGTGTCTACCACCATAACCACTGGGTCCTTGATTATTTGCAGTCGTTTGGTGGAAGTTACGATTATTGTCGAACCTCCGTTGTTGTTGGACTGGCTATTGTTGCTGTTGAGGTTGGGGTTGACCGCCAGAAGATGATGATGCTTTGGTGTTGTTGGCACTATCCCACTTTCTTTTGTTATCGGGCACGCTTGCCACGGCGCCCCGCTTGGGTAGACGTCCTTGCTCCACGGCTTGGTCAGTTAGCTTATGAGCTAACTGGATGCCTTGCTGTATGGTGGTTGGGTTGGAAGCAGTTACCATACTTTGAATTTCGGGTACTAGTCCCCGTATGTAATGCTTGATCCTTTTATGCATCTCATTCACCATTCCCGGGCATAGTGTTGCTAGTTCGTGAGTTCTGGTGGTGTAGGCCTCGATTTCCGAGCCCTACATCTTCAGTTGCCAGAACTCTATCTCTAACTTCTGCACTTCGTTGCGAGGACAGTACTCCTCGGTCATCATTGCTTTGAATTCAGCCCACGGCAGTCCATTAGCCAGTGCTTGCCCTAGCATCTGGACTTGCGCATTCCACCAGGATAAGGCCGCACCCTCCAGGGTCCCGTGGCATATTTCACCTGATCAGCAGGTGGGCAGTTGCATTTGGAGAATACGGACTCCGTCTTCTCAAACCAGCGTACTAGTCCCACAGCACCCTCAGTACCGCTGTAGGTATGTGCTTACAGTCCATGAAAGACTTATAAGTACACGCCGGTGGTCCTGTTTAACACAACAAATATTGATCAGACAACCTATACGGTTACACAGGTTATTTGGTTTAACTTTCAATCTTGTTTACCTGCTGGCTGTCCCGCTTGGGCAGCAGCCACCGCTGCCTGAATCAGGGCAGCTATCTCAGCAGGGGTCATGTTCACGGCACCACCGCCATGGTCTCCGGCGCCACGTCCACGTCCGCGCCCACGCCCACGTCCACGCCGCGCCCACGCCCACGTCCACGTCCACGTCCACGGGCGTCCATTTTTCACTTTACATTCACAAATACAATAATGAGTAACATCAAACACATTTATCTCATTGAAGTACAGTAAACAATAAAGAAATAATAAATCATCACAACCACAACATTCATAACAAAATAATAACCAAAATAAATAAATTGCAAATGAGTCACAATGTATTCATCAATGTCAAAATTTAAGTTTGTCGTTCGGGTGGGGAAACAACCCTTCCCACATAGGTTTCAAAGAAAAACACTACGTAGTCTAAGTCATATAAGAAAACTCAATCGACAATATCTGACCCATCACTGTCATCTTCCATCTCCTCCGGTTCCTCCTCCTCAGGTTCCTCCTCAGGTTCCTCATCCTCAGGGTCTCTACTGCAGGCTAGCAGAGCATAGCTATGAAGCGCTGCCAGCTAAGCTTCCAAGGTAGCAATCCTATCATCAGCCACTGCATCCCTCTGTTCGCGAGCAGCCACGCGTCCTCTAAGTACTATGATTCCATCTTCCATTTGGTAACACCCGTTTAGGGTCTTTTCGTGGCGCTCCTCGAGTTCATCCACCTTATGCGTAGTTTGTACACCTCGGTCTGCAGTGTACAAACGTCACTCGTGAGTCGCCTGACTCGATGCTGCTCTGTATCCAGTGCTGCCACCAATGCAGCAATCAATTGCTCATTGGACTGCACTGTCCGGGGTAGTGTAGGCATTGCTTGGTCAGAATTACTTCTCGTTCTGGGTCTCGTGTCAGGTACGCGTTCCCTATACATTATGTGATTGACAAACTTAGGGTAAAAACTCCAGTCCCTTGTGGGTCACGCTTCATCAACGCAAAAGGTTGATCCCAATCAAACTCCCTTCGAGGATAATCTAAACGAGGCCAGTCGAGTCCATCATCAGGTACAGGTGCGGGAGGTGGGGACTCGAATCGTGCAGGTGATGCAGGTCGTTTACCAGGAGCTCTTGATGACGATGCCATGCTGCAGATAGTGTGACGTGTATGCCAATGAGTATACAGTAGATGAAAATAAAGTACAAGTAACTAACTAACTGTGTGCGGTTATAGTCTAGTGTGTATGCAACCTAGTTCCCTATATCCATTGGCTCTGATACCAATCTGTAACACCCTCAAAATCCACGTGCGGAGTTTTACCGCGAGGCGTGTGAACAAACCAGGATCACAGTCAATAGTTACTTAGAACGACTCTATATGCCATAATTAAAAATAACCAACCAAAGTACAAACTTTAAATTGTGCGGAAGCGTTTTGTAAAACAACCCAAAGAAATAAAAGTGTATACTATGGCAAAACAAGCGCCAACCCAAAGAGTAAACATTAACCATTAAATGATAAAAATGTCTTGAAGACCGAGTCTTATTATGCAAGTGAACCATGGAGTGCTCCTAAAGGCAGCAAGCTAATGACCTGAGAATAGCATACTAAAATGTCAACACAACGGTTGGTGAGTTCAAGAGTTGATATTCAAACATAAACAGTTTAATAATAGAGATATACAAGTAGTGCATTGTAACAGATAGCTAGTCCATTAACAATAAATATTAATGCATAGTGATTTCGCAATTGAAGCTGATTGTGTTATGTTGTTGCCTCCTGTCACGACTCAACAGGTGTGACAATGTTCAATAGGACAAATTGCACCCGGTTGACCTCGAGTCACACAGATGGGGCTCGTCAGACCTAGTAGTACTACCCAAGTTTCCCCGCTATTCAATATTAACAATTCGAAAGTGTGAGGACTTTCCCATGATAAACAGCACTATATTAATATTATGCACAACTAAAAAATATATAAAGCGTTTGTAGTTTACCGGTATGCTATCTCCCCCAAAAGAGATTAAATAAAGAGTGGGGCATGAACTCACCTGATATGCGTATAGATACTTAGAGGTTGACTTGACTGACAGAGTGGACAGACAACCCTCAGAGGTTACCTAGATCATATAAGTATATAAGTACGTGCAACAGAGAACATGTGAAACCCTAAGTACAATACAACCAAAGACTCAAGGTTTCAAAAAATAAATACATTTGACTCAGTTGACCCGTATGACTCGTTGGTGACTTTATGTGTTTTAAACCATTTAAGAAATCATACACATATATCAGACATGTTTAACATTCAAATGGTTCATATGTATGCTACATTATCCAGGTATATCACTTAGATCATCATACAACCAAGTATCATACAAGTCATGCGAATCTAGAACATTAACATGTCCACTAGTTATAACATAATTAACATGTCACACAAAGATCAAATCACGCACCACATGCGATGTGAAGCCACTCACGACCTCATACCCTAAACCCTGCCAATCCTACTAAGTAGGGGCCTCAGATTCGCACGCGTGTATGATGATCACATTCACTAACCATTTTCATACATTCAACATACATCACAACAATCAATTTCCAGTCCCAAGCATGATGTCTTAACTACTAATCAACATCCATGTCATACATGATCATCAAAGTCCTAACACCACCCATGATTATCCAAACATCTCATACAACTATATTAACATGTTCCAACCACATTAGAATTCATCCATGAACTTACTAACATGCTCCTAACATCTCAAACATGATCAAACTATCATCTTTCACATTTTGCATAAATAAAGTTTCCCTTTTGGGAAAGCATATCCCAAAATCTATCAAACATCCTATGCATTCATGAATTCATTAATAGTATACCAATTCAAGCTCATATCAACATCTAAGCATGATCAAAAACATCCAAACATCATAACTCAACAATTCATATCCTAAAAAGTTACTATCTTTAGTAATGTATGAACTATAACATGTGTTCTTGAATTCCCAATGCTCACAACCACAATCTAACGTCTAATCATCACCATGAACACATCCATAACATCAATTCATCAATAATACAACATTACATGCAAAATAAAGTTACTATTCTTAGTAACCTATGAACATCATCATCAATTCATCAATTTTATTGCAAAATCAATGTAACCTAGCATTCATACAACCTATTAATCATCAAATGTTCATCAAACAATCATCATTCATCCATTATCCTACCAATTTTCGAATTAGGGTTTGCCTCCAATCAAAATCCATGATTAATCCACTAAAAACATACAATTCATACATAATCAACGTTAACTAACATGTATACAATCTAACTAACGTATTAATAACATCAAACAACATCCAATTCGACTCCATGAACACCAATTTCGCATCTAGGGTTCGGCCATCATGAACAACTCACAAAAACTTGAAAAATCTAACCTTTAAACACGAGTTAACTTGCAAATGATGATTCCCACGAGTTGTATGCCTTGTAATCGAACTAAATCAATGCTTTGATGCTTGTTCAAGGTCGAAATCGCAAGGGAGAGGGGTGTGAGGGTGGTTCACGGCCGCAAATGGGTGTAGGCTAGGGTTTTTGTGTTTTGTTTAATTAATTTTGCCTAATTACCCTTTAACCCCCTTGTGTTTTGATATTTTTAAAAAACTAGGCTTTAGCTCTTTGTAAAGTGCTTTTAGTTTAATATAAAGATATAACTAATGAAAATCATTATATATTTTTATCTTTATAAAAACACAAGGTATACGAATAAATAGACATGTTTCCGCGTTACGCGATTAATTCCCAATTAACATATAAACACACAAACAAATAAGCATAATAAAATAATCACATAATCAGTTAAATTATCAATAATTTAACATTGCTAATTATTATTAGGTCACCAACGTTAAACGACAACTAGTGTGTGTTTACGACACGTGTATGCAAGACTTAACGGAACTAATAGAGTTTGATAACGGAAATTTACCGGATGTCACATTAAGCCCTTAACCGGTCCTGCAATTGGTATCAGAGCATTTCAGGCTCTTGATATAAGATCTTACCATCTTAAGATCCCTCACACCAAAAAAAAACTAAACTCTCCAAATGGCATCCATTTCAAAGACTGATATGGAGACTTAAACTATGAACAAATCCCCACTGATCACTCTTGATGACTTTGACACCTGGTGTATGAGAATGGAAGGTTTCATCAGGTCTTTAGACTCAAGAATATGGGAATCTGTTGAAACTGGACCTTTCATACCCAGCACTCCTTCTGCTACTGGTGCTGGTATGATCCCAAAATGTGGCCAACTACTCTGATGAAGATAGGAAGAGAGTAGATATTGATAGAAAGGCCATGACTGCTCTTCAAACTGCCCTTCCAAACTTCGTGTACAGAGGTTTTAAGAAGTGCAAAACAGCTAAACAGCTGTGGGATGCACTAAAACTGATGTATGAAGGCTCCTCTGAAGCCAAGGAGAACAAGAAGGATCTTCTGAAGCAGCAGTTTGAAAACTTCACCTTCAAAACAGGTGAAACCATGACTCAGCAATACTTCAGGTATGTTGAGATAGTGGATACCCTAGTGGATGGAGGAGTTCCTCTTGAAAACAGGGACATTGTAAAGAAGTTCATGTCGTCACTTCTCAGTGGCTACCAGATGAAGATGAACATGCAAGGTTCATCTGGCAACTCCAACAATCAAATGGGTTCAGCCCTGCATGTGGTTGAAAGGGATAGCATAGAACCCCAACATCATCTCATATGCTACCCTGATAACTCACCAAAGGTCCTTTCATCACCTTCCCAGAGACACCCAGGGAGAACTACACTCAAGGAAGCCCATTCCAAGAGACAAGCTCTTCTCAAGCCTTTGTGTCTTCTGATGAAATTGTGGGACTCTCTCTTCACTCTTGAAGACCTGGACTGTATCCATCCAGATGACCTGGGATACATGGAAATAGTTCAGCAGATGGCGCTCCTCACTCACAGAGCCAAGAAGTTCTACAAGAGAACTGGAAGGAAGTTTCCAAGCAATGCAACCAGTGGAAAGTTTGGGTTGGATAAAGCAAAGTCAAGTGTTACAACTGTAACTTGATGGGCCACTTTGCTAGAGAGTGTAAGGCACCTAAAATAAATGGTGGCCAAGCAAAAACCAGACCAAACTACACTGACAAAGCCCTCAGAATGAGAAGCTAAAGCAACATGCTGCTATTGCTGTTGAAGAAGGAGGCTTTGACTGGAGCTTTCAGGTGGAAGATGCATCTCCAAACCAAGCACTAATGGCAGACCATGATGAAGCCAAGGTATTGGAACATCTCTGTACTCCTGAATGCATTGCTAAAGTAAACAGATACAGGTCCTATAACTTGGAAATGAGATCTGATCTTGAGTCCTTAATGTGACATCTTGTAATTTTGGTTAATTAAAAGTTAACGTCGTTTAATCTTGTAAGGACTATTGTTGCCTAATATGGAACTCATGGGTTACTTATGCTCATTACTTTAGTTTGTCTTTTAATCCTGAAACTCGAAGGATTATAATGATAATTGTTATATAATTAATAATAATAATAGTAATAATAATAATAATAATAATAATAATAATAATAATAATAATAATAATAATAATAATAATAATAATAGAATAATAATAACAATAATAATAATGATTAAAATATTAATAATAGATAATAATAATAAAATTATAACAATAATATAATAACTATGATATTGTTATTAATAATAATAATTTGTTTAAAATATTAAGCTTAGAAATGTTTAAAACTTGGATTTGTCAAGGGGCCTAAGTGTCAAATTGAAAACTTTAAATATTAAAGTTGTGCATAAAATAATAACTTGTGAAACAACAGGGACCATTTCTGTAAATTTACAGAAAAACAAACCCCCTCCCCTTTTACCCACGGTTTTCAAGCCATGTCCGGCCAACCACCGGCAATACTCCGGCGAGGCCAAGAAACCCAATATAAACGTCCAATTTCAAATCCAAATGAACCCAACCGATGCACTAACGCATTTCGAACTCAATTATGATCTTCAATTGAGATTAAACAACCGTTATGGACTTCAAACAAGTCGAGTAACCATCGCGTCCATCAAGCGAGTCGTTCGAGCATTAATTCATAATTATAATCTAATTAAACCAACTTAAACAATCACCTAACGGTTCTTAATCATCTACAACTCTCAATTTCTCCTGAAAACTTACAAAACTTCTCATTCGATTTCCCCCTTCGTCGCGGCCTGCAATTCACTCGTAAACCTCTTTCCGAACCACTCTAACCCACAATTGACAAAGGGATTTTTCATCATTTGAGCTATTCAAGCTTTCTGTAGACGAATTCGATTTTCTTCACCGATTGCAACTTGAACGAACTGCACGTGCCCGCGAACCGCCGGCCCTGTTTTTTTTGTTTTCGTTCTCTATTGATTTCTCACGAATTCAGGTAATGAAACACATGTATACCGTTCGTTTAAGCATGGGGAGTAAAAACCCCATGGTTAATTCGATTAACAACATTGTTTATGGTTCAATTTGGATTCACCCGATTCTAGGGTTCTTGATTTGGGCATGTTCATTGAGGATGTGTTTTAGTTTTAAAAAAACCAAGTGATACCAAGGTCATGGCCATTGGTTCACTAGTTAAGACTGAGCATCCTTAACATGAGGTCTCGGGTTCGAACCCTAGGAGCCTCATGTTTTTGTTTTAAGGCTTTTAGCCTTCAATTTTAATTCATTATTTTTTTTTAAAATTAAAAAAAATAAAAAAAATAAAAAAAATAAATAAATTTATGAACTTATTATTTTGAGACACCACATTATTTTCTGTAATTTATCTCATAAAAACATATTTAGTACTTTTATTAAATATATTAGATAAAAAATACATTTAGTTTATGTTCTTATAAAATAGACTTTAAATAATGTCTCAAAAACACTAAATTATCATGTGCTCAAATAAGATCTATGTATATTATTCTTTAAATGATGGTTCGATTAAAAATTATAAAAGTTTATTTAAACTATACTTATACTTTATCTTAAATAGTTTTTTTTGTTGTTTCTTAATAGTAAATGAGTAATATATATTTCATTGAAATAAGACATAATCAAATATCCCATTCTTATTTGATTAAATATTAAAACCCCCAAATGCCAAATTGAAACCCTAGTTCTCGTTAACTCGTTAAACATCTTATAATTAAACTTTAATCTTGTAAATATATTCATACTTAGGTGCCTCGTGAAGAACTACGTTGGAATATTGCTTATTATTCTTATTATTGTAAATTTTATACGTTTGATCAAGTGAGTATTTCTATACCCCTTTTTGCATATTTTTACACTTTGGGGTGAAACATGTTACCATATAAACATTGCACTTGTAAACACGTTTGATGCTTGTAAACTTATGGCAATTCACTTGTATGTTATAGTTAGTTGATCTTTGTAGCTACCATGTAATGTCGAATATATGTACATCATTAACTATTGCTAGCCTGGCGACATCATAGATCTATGGGCTTGACAAGCCTGCTTGGTTGATCCAAGTACACTTAGCTAATCGTATATACTTGTAAACGTTTGAGACTTGTAAAACTTTATCAAGCTTTGATTGTGCATTCTGTCTTACATCCCTAGTTACTTGCTCTCTAACTTATAACATGAATTGCCATCTTTTATATACTTATGTATTGAAAACTCTGGAAATCTCACCAACAATATTGTTGACCTTTTATTTTTAACATGTTTCAGGAAACGCCCAAGTTTGATGCACTTTTGAAGCTTATACACATCTAGGATTGGACCTAGTTAAATAAATGGAATTCCTTGAATAATTTTACCTTTTATGTTATGTACTTTCATGTTTGAGACTATTGCTTGTAATGTTACATTGGAAACTTATGATTATATATTTGGATTTAATAATAGCGTTATGTGGCTGTGAACGATCTTAACTCTCACTCCTCGACGTTTCCGCCGTCAAGGTTGGGGTGTGACAGATTGGTATCAGAGCCCATAACTATAGGGATCTAGGTTATTAGAAATGGTGACCTAGACTATAGTATGCATGAACCTTATAGAATTATATTTCTATCTTGTAAACTATATACTTTGCATGCTACATAATGCTATGCCTTCTTATGTGCAATTTGATGCCTTAGCATAGGATTGCCTAAACATTGTTACTTGTCTCCCTAAACTTAACTTTGACTCTTTGACTCTCCCCGAACATGAAATCTCTTAACCTTATTCTCGTCGACACGTGGAATCTTATGCTTATGTTATGACTTGAATCTTTAGACGTTATGTCTAATCTATATAAATCTCATCAAGGTTTTGATTCTATGAACCTAAGAAATATTGTATGACACATAGACACCTGTATCCTGGTTTTCCTGGCAAAAGCCCCTCGGGCTAAGGCAAGCATATCGCATAAATCCTACGGGACTAGTTATGCTTACCTGGGGATTTCTGGGATGAGTGATAAACTATGGTCAATATACACAAGTTTCTAAGGTAAATGGGTCAATTCACCTTGACGTGTCAACGTTTCCAAATGGTAATGCGTTACCAAATGGAATCATTCCGTGTACCTTATAACCCTTAGCTTATCTTTGTTTACACTACTATCCTTTGTTATCCTCACTCCCATAACTAACTCATTTTTGTATATCCAGCATGTCTCGTCACCATGGAAAGCGTGGAAGTTCCGACCGTAAGCTAGCCGCCATGATTGCCCGACAAATGGCTGCCGTTCTCCCTCCTGACTATGGTTGCTGAACTTAATAGCACACTAATGGCTAATAGCAACAACAACACCAATGGGAACAATAGCGGTGCTAATGGAGACAATTGCAATAACCAAAATGGGAACAATCAACAAGGGAACAATCGTACTTGCACTTTCAAACACTTCAACTTGTGCAAACCCACTAGCTTTAGTAGAAAAGAAGGAGCCACTGGACTTCTCGAGTGGTTTGAAAGTATGGAGAATACGTTCATTGTTAGCGAGTGCCCCTACGAGTTCAAGGTTCGCTATGCCACAAGTGTTCTTCAACAACGGGCACTAACATGGTGGAATAGTGAAAAGAAACAACTGAGATTGCTTTGGCATTGCCCTGGGGAGGAATTTAAGGAGATCATGATTCAAAAGTTTTGTCCAAGGAGCGAGTTGCAAAAGCTAGAGGAGGAATTCTGGAACCTCAAACAAGATGGTGGAAATCACTTGGCTTATTCCACCCGACATCATGAGTTGAGTATGCTCCTACCACACATGGTGGACACCGTGCCCCGTAACATTGAGAAATTTATCAAGGGGGTGCCACCTCAAATTCAAGATGCCGTGGTGGGTAGTAGGCCCACAACTTTGGAGGAAGCAATTACCATCACTGCACAGCTCACCGAGAATCATATAAGAGCTGGCACTATGTCGGCAAAGGGTTCCAAGTCTACTACGAAGGTGACACCCGAGGCAACAAAGGAGGTAAAAGCCGAGTCATCTTCTCAAAACAAAAAGCGTAAGTTCATCCCAACGTGCAACTACGCTGTGACTGCACCCAATGCTCCTCAAAAACAAATGGTGGTTGCAAATCAAGCCCCTGTGGCTAGAGCTTATGTTGGTCCATATCCCATGTGTAACACGTGCAAGTACCACCATGCAAGCAACATTCCATGCCGAGTCTGCTCGTTGTGTGGGAAGTATGGTCATTTGGTGGCTACTTGTCTTCGTGCGCCAAACAACACTGCCATGCTTACCAACCGAACCTGCTATAACTGTGGCGAGCCTGGTCATATCCGTCCGCAATGTCCTCGCAATGCGGGAACTGTGCCACCGGCTCGTGGAAGGACTTTCAACATCAACGCCAATCAAGCCCAAGCCAATAACGATGTGGTGAACGGTATGTCGTTGAAATTCTTTTAATCGTTTCTTGTCTTATATAAATTCCTATCTGTGTTTATCATACCAATAATGGGTTATTACCAAACAGGTATGTATCTTGTAAATAATCATTATGCATCTGTATTGTTTGATTCGGGTGCCGATAGGAGTTTCGTGTCCCTGGAATTCGAGCCTTTAATTTATAAACCGCGCGTCAACATAAAAGATCTTTCACGGTCGAAGTCGCTGATGGAAAATCTATTGTCGTTGACGTTGTAATACGCGATTGCACCTTAAGCCTTAACGAACACGAGTTTTTCGTCGATCTTATTCCTATGCAATTGGGAAGCTTTGATGTTATCATTGGTATGGATTGGTTAGCCAAGCATCGTGCGGAAATTCTATGCTTCGAGAAGTGTATCCGAATTCCTTTACCGACTGCTGATACTTTGAAGGTCTTTGGGGAGAAATCATCCCAAAGACTCAAACTCATGTCTTGCATCAAGGCCCGCAAGTGCTTAAGTAAAAACTACATGCTTTTATGGCATATGTAGTTAATACGAAGGCCAAGGGTAAGGAGTTGAAAGACATTCCTGTTGTGCGGGACTTTCCCGAGGTTTTTCCCGAGGATCTTAAAGGGTTACCTCCCGTGCGAGAAGTTGAGTTCAAGATTGACTTAATCCCTGGCGCAAACCCTGTGGCTAAATCACCTTATCGTCTTGCACCGTCTGAAATGCAAGAACTAGCTAGTCAACTACAAGAGTTGACCGATAAGGGTTTCATTCGTCCTAGTTCATCACCAAGGGGTGCACCTGTGTTGTTTGTGAAGAAGAAGGATGGTTCATTTTGTATGTGCATTGATTACCGAGAACTCAACAAGCTTACAATCAAAAACCGATACCCTCTTCCTCGAATCGATGATCTCTTCGACCAACTTCAAGGAGCAACTCAATTCTCAAAGATCGATCTACGTTCTGGTATCATCAACTACGTGTCCACGATGATGACATTCCAAAGACCGCTTTTCGTACTCGATATGGGCACTACGAGTTCATGGTCATGCCTTTTGGCTTGACCAATGCGCCTGCCGTGTTCATGGATCTCATAAATCGAGTATGTAAACCGTATTTGGATAAGTTCGTGATCGTGTTCATTGATGACATCCTTATTTATTCCAAGACAAAAATCGATCACGAGACGCACTTGCGACAAGTTCTTGAACTTTTGAAGAAGGAGCAATTGTACGCTAAGTTTTCCAAGTGTGAATTTTGGTTGGAAGAAGTTCAATTCTTAGGGCATGTGGTGAATAGCCAAGGAATTCACGTTGATCCTGCTAAAATTGAAGCCGTGAAGAATTGGTGTGTTCCCACAACCCCAACCGAGGTTCGTTCTTTTCTGGGCTTAGCGGATATTACCGTAGGTTCATAGCGAATTTCTCGAAGATTGCTAAACCATTAACGACGCTAACCCAAAAGAACCGACTCTTTGAATGGGGACCCGAGGAAGAAGAGGCTTTCGAGACATTAAAACGCAAGTTGTGCAACGCTCCTATTCTCACACTTCCCGATGGAAATGATGACTTCACTGTATATTGCGATGCTTCTAATCAAGGTCTTGGTTGTGTACTCATGCAACGAGGCAAAGTTATAGCATACGCGTCGAGGCAATTGAAGGTTCATGAAGTGAACTACACGACTCACGATCTTGAACTTGGTGCTGTGGTTTTCGCATTGAAGATTTGGCGACACTATTTATATGGGACGCAATGCATAGTCTACACCGATCATAAGAGTCTCCAACATGTGTTCAACCAAAAGGATCTCAACATGAGACAAAGACGTTGGATTGAGTTGATTAGCGACTACGACTGCGACATTCGCTATCACCCTGGAAAGGCGAATGTTGTAGCCGACGCGCTGAGTCGCAAGGTCCATAACAAGACTGTCTCGCTCCAAGAAATTCGAGATCGAAGGCAATGGTTTGATACGCTAGGAGAATTTGATACCGAGATTCATGTGGATGTCAACGAGGCTACTATCATCCTTTAAAACATAAGGATCAATAGTGACCTCGAGTTGTGCATTCGCGAGGCTCAACAAGCGGCACTAACCGATGAAGGGAAAGATGAAGATTTTATGTCTAACGTTCGGTTGCAATTGGAGACAAAACCGAATGGCATGTGGTATTTCTTGAATCGACTTTGGATTCCAAATCGTGATAATCTTCGACACTTCATTATGAACGAAGCTCATCAAACCCCCATTTCCATTCATCCTGGCTCCGATAAGATGTACATGGATCTGCGGGGTCAATATTGGTGGCCTGGGATGAAGAAGATATCGCTTCTTACGTTTCCAAGTGTCTCACGTGTGCAAGGGTCAAAGCCGAACATCAACGACCAAGTGGTTTACTTGAGCAACCTGAAATCCCTATGTGGAAATGGGAACATATATACATGGATTTCATAACCAAGTTACCTCGTACACCTCGTGGTCATGATAGCATATGGGTCATTGTTGATCGTTTGACCAAGACAACACATTTTATACCCATTCGAGATACGTACAAGGTTTCAAGGCTGGCTCGAATCTACATTGACGAAATTGTGAGTCGTCATGGCGTGCCGTTACATATTATTTCCGACCGAGATGCTCGCTTCACTTCACACTTTTGGTCTTCGATGCAAGAACTCTTGGGTACTCATAAGTACGGCTTACCATCCCCAAACCGATGGTCAAACCGAACGAATAATCCAAACCCTCGAGGATCTACTGCGTCTTTTGTCCTTGATTTTGGTGGTGATTGGGATACGCATTTACCGCTCGCGGAATTTTCGTATAACAATAGTTATCACTCAAGTATCAAAATGGCACCATTCGAGGCTTTGTATGGTCGTAAATGTCGTTCTCCAATCTGTTGGACTGACATTGGGGAAAATCTTATCACTGGTCTGGAACTTATTAAAGAAACGACTGACAAAGTTTCCAAAATTCGAAATAACCTTGAGGTGGCTAGAAGTCGCCAAACGAGTTATGCCGATAAAAGACGCAAACCGTTGGAGTTTCAAGTCGACGACATGGTTCTGCTTAAGGTCTCTCCATGGAAGGGTGTTGTACGTTTTGGGAAGAAGGGTAAGTTAGCCCCACGTTTTGTAGGACCCTTCAAGATTCTGAAAAGAATTGGGAAAGTGGCTTACAAACTGGAGCTACCTTCTGAACTTAGCGGAGTTCATCCTGTCTTCCATGTCTCAAACTTGAGGATTTGCTTGGCTGATGAAATTTGCATGTTCCACTAGAGGAAATTCAAATTGATGAGTCATTGCATTTCGTTGAGAAGCCTGTTGACATTATGGATCGAACCCTGAAGAAGACCCAAACACTACCACACCTATCGTCAAAGTCCGTTGGGAAAACAAACGTGGAGCTGAGACTTGGGAGCGTGAGGATCATATGAAGGAGAGATACCCGCATTTGTTCTCTTAACTTTATTCTTAATTTCGGGACGAAATTCTTTTAAGTTGGGGAGACTGTGACATCTTGTAATTTTGGTTAATTAAAAGTTAACGTCGTTTAATCTTGTAAGGACTATTGTTGCCTAATATGGAACTCATGGGTTACTTATGCTCATTACTTTAGTTTGTCTTTCAATCCTGAATCCTAAACTCGAAGGATTATAATGATAATTGTTATATAATTAATATATAATAATAATAATAATAATAATAATAATAATAATAATAATAAAATAATAATAATAATAATAAAATAATAAATAATAATAATAAACAATAATCAATAATAATAATAATGATTAAAATATTAATAATAGAAATAATAATAATAAAATTATAACAATAATATAATAACTATGATATTGTTATTAATAATAATAATTTGTAAAAAATATTAAGCTTAGAAATGTTTAAAACTTGGATTTAATAAGTCAAGGGGCCTAAGTGTCAAATTGAAAACTTTAAATATTAAAGTTGTGCATAAAATAATAACTTGTGAAACAACAGGGACCATTTCTGTAAATTTACAAAAAAACAAACCCCCTCCCCTTTTACCCACGGTTTTCCGGCCAATGTCCGGCCAACCACCGGCAATACTCCGGCGAGGCCAAGAAACCCAATATAAACGTCCAATTTCGAATCCAAATGAACCCAACCGATGCACTAACGCATTTCGAACTCAATTATGATCTTCAATTGAGATTAAACAACCGTTATGGACTTCAAACAAGTCGAGTAACCGTCGCGTCCATCAAGCGAGTCGTCCGAGCCTTAATTCATAAATATAATCTAATTAAACCAACTTAAACAATCACCTAACGGTTCTTAATCATCTACAACTCTCAATTTCTCCTGAAAACTTACAAAACTTCTCATTCGATTTCCCCCTTTGTCGCGGCCTGCAATTCACTCGTAAACCTCTTTTCGAACCCTCTAACCCACAATTGACAAAGGGCTTTTCATCATTTGAGCTATTCGATGCTTTCTATAGAACAAATTCGATTTTCTTCACCGATTGCAACTTGAACGAACTGCACGTAGCTGCGACCTGTTTTTGTGTTCGTTCTCTATTGATTTCTCACAATTTCAGGTAATGAAACACATGTATACGTTCGTTTAAGCATGGGGAGTAAAAACCCATGGTTAATTCGATTAACAACATTGTTTTATGGTTCAATTTGGATTCACCCGATTCTAGGGTTCTTGATTTGGGGCAAGTTCATTGAGGATGTGTTTTAGTTTTAAAAAAACCAAGTGATACCAAGGTCATGGCCATTGGTTCACTGGTTAAGACTGAGCATCCTTAACATGAGGTCCCGAGTTCGAACCCTGGGAGCCTCATGTTTTTGTTTTAAGGCTTTTAGCCTTCAATTTTAATTCATTATTTTTTAAAAAAATTATAAAAAAAATAAAATAATAAATAAATTTATGAACTTATTATTTTGAGACACCACATTATTTTCTGTAATTTATCTCATAAAAACATATTTAGTACTTTTATTAAATATATTAGATTAAAAATATATTTAGTTTATGTTCTTATAAAATAAACTTTAAATAATGTCTCAAAAACATTAAATTATCATGTGCTCAAATAATATTTATGTATATTATTCTTTAAATGATGGTTCGATTAAAAATTATAAAAGTTTATTTAAACTATACTTAAAGTTTATCTATAATAGTTTTTTTTTGTTGTTTCTTAATAGTAAAATGAGTAAATATATATTTCATTGAAATAAGACATAATCAAATATTCCATTCTTATTTGATTAAATATTAAAACCCCCAAATGCCAAATTGAAACCCTAGTTCTCTTTAACTCGTTAAACATCTTATAATTAAACTTTAATCTTGTAAATATATTCATACTTAGGTGCCTCGTGAAGAACTACGTTGGAATATTGCTTATTATTCTTATTAATTGTCAATTTTATACGTTTGATCAAGTGAGTATTTCTATATCCCTTTTTGCATATTTTTACACTTTGGGGTGAAACATGTTACCATATAAACATTGCACTTGTAAACACGTTTGATGCTTGTAAACTTATGGCAATTCACTTGTATGTTATAGTTAGTTGATCTTTGTAGCTATCATGTAATGTCGAATATATGTACAATCATTAACTATTGCTAGCCTGGCGACGTCATAGATCTATGGGCCTGACAAGCCTGCTTGGTTGATCCAAGTACACTTAGCTAATCGTATATACTTGTAAACGTTTGAGACTTGTAAAACTTTGTCAAGGTTTGATTGTGCATTCTGTCTTACATCCCTAGTTACTTGCTCTCTAACTTATAACATGAATTGCCATCTTTTATATACTTATGTATTGAAAACTCTGGAAATCTCACCAACAATATTGTTGACCTTTTATTTTTAACATGTTTCAGGAAACGCCCAAGTTTGATGCACTTTTGAAGCTTATACACATCTAGGATTGGACCTAGTTAAATAAATGGAATTCCTTGAATAATTTTACCTTTTATGTTATGTTACTTTCATGTTTGAGACTATTGCTTGTAATGTTACATTGGAAACTTATGATTATAATATTTGGATTTAATAATAGCGTTATGTGGCTGTGAACGATCTTAACTCTCACTCCTCGACGTTTTCGCCGTCAAGGTTGGGGTGTGACATTAAACATTTTAAAATCTGATTTTAGAAAGTCTGAAAATGTATTATAAGTTAAAGATAGAGGACTTAGAGAAAACCATTTCATTTCAGTACTAAAACATGAACATACAGGTTTTAGGACTCAAATCCAGGATCTCATAACTAAGTTGACTGAGTGCAGGCTGAGCTTGTGATCAGCAAAGCCAAGGCAGAAAAGAGTGTTATTGAAGAAGAGACCTTCAAGAACATGATATCCTCATCCCTGCACAACAAAGTGTGCTATCAAAATAGACAGGGACTGGGATCAAATGAGATAGCTCCTCCACACACAATCTTGTCTGTAAGATCTCCTAGGTGTGGAACTTGTGAAGATGAGCTTCCTCTCATAGATCCTATAAGTGAAGAGGATGAAGAAGAGATAGTGAAGAATTCCTTTGAGAAGAGTGAAGAGGAGGATTTTACTAAGGGCCACTATCCTTCTGAGGAGAAGAAATCTACTGTGATGACCAAGTCAAAGAGAAAGAACTTGATTAGGAAGAGCAAAAGAAAAGCAAAGAAGGCTCAAGAGATCAAGGCTACTTTTGATTCTAAGTAGAAACAAGTTTTTTTCTCTGCAGGGTTTAAAGTAGTAAAGACTGAAGACATCAACCAAAACTCCTCAGCTAAGAGTTCTGGTTCTTGTTCAAATCATCTCAGTACAAAAGAGAAGACTGATCTGCTGTGTACCACTGCTGCACAGCCTGGACCATCAAACTCCAAGAACAGTTCACAGCCCAAAAGAACTGTCTCAGCATCTACAAAGATAAAGATGAAGGTGGAGAAGGGATGTGACCAAAGACAGTCTTGCTCTCATAAGGAGACCCTTTTGAAGAAGAAAATGTTATGTGTCATGTGTGAAAGTACCTCTCACATTGCTAAGGATTGCCCATATAATCCTAAAAGTACTATCCATATGACCAATACAAAGACTTCAAAGAGTTTCAAGAAGATTCAAGCTTCGGAAGGAAAGTCTGTTATACTTAGTGAGCCCAAGACAAGTAAGGCCAAATGACTGAAGTTTCTCCATCAACAACAGCTGAAGATCCCCCTAGTACAACCATAGGATCTATTACTGTTGCATTACCTTCTATTATACTTAGTGAGCCCAAGACAAGTAAGGCTTGGGTTTCCAAATGTAACTAATCATTTTCTTTGTGCAGGAACAGCTCAAGACAAACAGGAATGTCTGGATAATTGATAGTGGCTGTTCCAGGCACATGACAGGCAATAGGTCTCTACTCCATAACTTTGAGAGAATTGATGGAGGACTAGTTGCTTTTGGAGTATATGAAGGTGGTTACATTTCAGGAAGGGGCAAGGTCACAAATGGTAAGCTCAGCATTGAAAAGGTAAACTTTGTTAAGGAGCTTGGGTACAATCTTCTGAGTGTATCCCAATTTTGTGATCAGAGTCATAACATGCTCTTTACTAAGCATGAGTGCATTGTTCTCAAGCCTGGAGTGGTCATTCCTCATGAGCATATCCTGTTCAGAGCCCCCAGGAAAGGGAACATGTACAAGATGGATTTGAAAGAAACATCTCCCTCTGGAGAAGTTTCATGCTTTCTGTCTAAAGCAAATAGTGATGAGTCTTTCTTATGGCATAAAAGAATGTGCCATGTAAACTTTAAGAACATGAATAAACTAATTAAACATGATTTGGTAACTGGAATGCCAAAGAAAGAGTTTACAAGTGATGATCATTGTGTTGCATGCCTGAAAGGGAAGCAACACAAGGCATCTCACAAGCAAGCTAAGGAAAGGAACTCCATCACTACTCCCCTACACTTATTACATATGGATCTCTTTGGCCCCACCAGTGTAATGAGTCTAGGAAGGACCTCGTATTGTTTGGTGATCACAGATGATTTTACAAGATTCACTTGGGTTTTCTTTCTTAGAACTAAGGATGAAACCCTTGAGATTCTGAGAATTTCATCTTAAAAATTGAGAATCAAAGTGATCACAAGGTCAAAACCATAAGATGTGATCAAGGTACTGAATTCAAGAATCAAATCCTTGATACATTTTGTGATGAAAAAGGTATTACAATACAATATAGTGCTCCCAGGACTCCTCAGCAAAACGGAGTTTCTGCGAGGAGAAACAGGACACTAATTGAAGCTGCAAGAACTATATTGTCTGACTCTAAACAGCCCATCACCTTCTGGGCAGAGGCTTGCTTGCTATGTGCAAAACAGAGTTTTGGTAGTAAGACACATGGTAAGACTCCTTATGAACTTTGGCACAAGAGAAAGCCTTTCATTGGTTTTCTTAGGTCATTCGGATGTCCTTGCACCATCTTGAATACCAAGGATCAAATTGCCAAGTTTGCTGAGAAATCAGATGATGGACACTTCATTGGATACTCTTCCCAAGCCAAGGCTTATAGAGTATACAATCTCAGAACTAGAATTATTGAGGAGTCACCAATGTGACTTTCAATGAACACACACCTTGTGTGGCCGGTTCTGGTCCTGATTGGCTATTTCATCTTGATTTAGTTACCAACTGTTTTAACAAATCTTGTGAGAATGTTTCAGGATCTGCAGAAAATCTAAATACAGGTGATCCTGATCCAAGATTTGAGCTAAGAAGACCCTCAACTCATACATCTTCAGCTCCAGTTGGAACTACTTCAACAAATGAGGTTTCTATCAGCACTACAATGACAAATTCAGCTGATACATCTGGGGTGCCTTGAGATTCCATCCAGAGGCTCCTCAATCAGATAAAGATACCTCAATTGTGGAAGACAACAATGGTGATGGTGAAAGTGATCAGGAATTCCTTGATGCTAATAACCACACCATAGATGACAACATCAATGATGTCACACACTCATTGGATCAAGTTAATCTTGATAAGTGTGGAAATGTGGAGGGTGAATCATCTATGCCAGATCTAAATTTCTCAAATTTGGATCTTTCTCAGCAATTTGCTGTGATCCCTCAGCTAAGGATCCACAAGTCTCACCCCACCACAAACATCATTGGAGATGTTGTCACAGGGGTAAGAACAAGAGGACAAACCCATGAAGCAAATGTTTGTCTTCACTCTTGTTTCTTATCTCAGATAGAGCCAAAGAAAGTTGATGAAGCTCTAAAGGATGGAAGTTGGGTTGAAGCTATGCAACAAGAGTTACTTCAATTCAAAAGGCAGAAAGTTTGGAACCTTTGTCCTCTTCCTTATGGAAGACTACTATTGGAACCAAATGGGTTTTTAGGAATAAGAAGGATGATAGAGGAATTATCATCAAGAACAAGGCAAGACTAGTTGTTCAAGGATACACACAAGAAGAAGGGATTGACTACACTGATGTCTTTGCTCCTGTAGCAAGATTAGAAGCTGTTAGGATATTCCTGGCATTTGCTGCATCCAAGAACTTCAAGGTCTTTCAACTTGATAGTATGTGCTTTCCTATATGGAGTGATTGATGAGAGGTTTATGTCAAACAGCCACCTGGTTTTGTAGACCCTGATCATCCTGATTATGTCTGCAAGCTTGACAAAGCTCTTATGGGCTGCATCAGGCACCCAGGAAATGGTATGAGACATTGTCTGAGTATCTTAGTAAACATGGATACAGGAGAGGTACTATAGATGGAACTCTCTTCATCAAAGGACAGGAAAATGACTTATTGCTAGTTCAAGTATATGTAAATGACATCATCTTTGGTTCAACTAATCCAAAGCTCTGCAAAGACTTTGAGAAGCTGATGAAAGACAGATTTGAAATGAGTGCAATGGGAGAACTCAATTTCTTTATGGGAATTCAAGTGAAGCAAGTTGAAGATGGCATCTTCATAAGTCAGTCAAAGTATGTTCAGGACATACTCAAGAGGTTCAACATGACTGATTGTAAGATTGCTAAGACACCCATAGCCAGAAACCACTCCCTTGGACCTGATCTTAGGGGGGAGGGTGTAGATGAACATTTATACAGGGTTATGATTGGGTCTCTTATGTATCTTACAGCTAGCAGGCCTGATATCATGTTTGCTACATGTATTTGTGCAAGATATCAAGCCAACCCTAAGATGTCTCACTTAATCACTGTCAAAAGGATTCTAAGATACCTCAAAGGTGTTTCAACACTTGTTTATGGTACCCAAAGAATTCTGACTTCAATCTGTATGCTTATACAGATAGTGATTATGGTGGTTGCAACATGACTGCAAAGTCTACATCTGGGGGATGTCAATTCCTTGGAGGAACGGTTGTCTCATGGCAATGTAAGAAACATTCCTGTGTGTCTGCATCAACTGCTGAGGCTGAATACATTGCTGCTGCAAGCTGCTCTGCTCAAGTGCTATGGATTCAAAATCAGATGCTGGACTATGGATTTAACTTCAAGAAGACTCCTATCCACATAGACAACAATAGTGCTATCTATCTATCACTGAGAACCCTGTGCAGCACTCAAGGACCAAACACATCAATATCAGGTATCATTTAATAAGAGATAACTATGAAAAGGGATTAATTAAACTAGTCAAAGTTCATACATATGAACAATATGCTGATCTGTTTACAAAAGCTTTTGATGAACAGAGTTTTTATGATCCTTCGGAAGATAAAATTTTATCTTCGGAAGAAAATCATGTCTTCAAAATAAATAACTGTCTAAAAAAATTTTACCTTCGGAAAAAGTCTAAATCTATCTTCCGAAGCTTAATTATTATCTCAGAGACTTATTTGTTTTTAAGGACCTTTTTCTTCCGAAGCAAAATTAACTCTCGAAAGCTTTGTTTTCCTTATACAAAGCATTCAAGTATTTATTTCTCTTCCGAAGCAAAATTTTCAAGACCCTCAGGAAAATCTTTCGAAGTCATTTTAGCTTCGGAAGCTTTTTCATTAAAACTTCCGAAGACATTTACCTTCGGAAGCTTTTCAAATTCCAAGAAAACTACTTTTTGAGCAAAAGTAAACTACTTTTTCAGAGGTGGGACCGACTTTCGGATTTCAAAGTTTATCCTCTTTCATTAACTTTGGTTCAAATCCCTTTTCACATAATACCCAACGGTTCCCCCTCTTCCTCACTATCTTCCTCAATTCCACTATTCCTTAAACCTAATTCCCAAAACCGCCTTTGCTTTCTACCTTTCTTCAACCTTAAGCTTCTAAAATGGCCAACCTTAACCGCAGAAACAACCTAGATTTCTCCATACAACTTCACAGGCAACACAACCAGGTTGCTCTGTTAAGCTCTGAGAAAAATGAAAGTTTCTCTCAGAGATTTACCAATTCTTAACTCTATCCAACTACTTCACCTCCCTAACCATTGATCCTATTCTATATGTGGATCATTTGCTTGAATTCTGAAAGACCTGCCAAGAGGTCATCATGGATGGGGAGAAGGCACTGTCTGCCACAATGCAAGGGAGGACAATCTTCATCACTCCGGCCATCATCAACTATCATTTGCAGCTGGATGATGAAGAAGTGAGTGTCCTTCCCAAAGGAAGCTGTTAATCATTCCTTTGAGCAGATGGCTATGAGGGAGATTTCTCTGTAAAGACCTTCAGGAAAGGGAAGGTCTCATCCCAATGGAAATACCTATTCCATGTAGTTATCCACAGCTTGTCAAACAAGCATGGTGGGTGGGACCAGATTCCTGAGGATCTCTCCTTTATAGTGCATGGAATGGTTCAAGGGGTCAAGTTCAGGTACTCTTAATTTGTTTATACCAATTTACTTGCAAACTTGGACTCCTTAGAGTATTACATGTTTCCTAGATATGTTCAGCATATTCTTAACTGTGAACTGGGCTCACAGTTGAGGGAACAAGTAATATTCTTAAATTGGGACAGATGAAGCCCGGCATCTTTAAATCATGAAGAAGCCAACTGTAGGCTTCTCAGGGGTAGAAACAACCCTAGTCCCCAAAATGTTAGAGCTCATTGCTCAAGGTGACAACCTAGCAACACAAGCTAGTGTTGAACCCACACCTTCTTCTTCCTTACCACTAAAAAGACCACAAATAACCGTCACCTACCAAGAAAATCCAAACAAACCCCTGCTTAAGCTATTAAGTCTGTGCAGGTCCCCATATACTCACCTTTACAGGAGGAAGTGGACACTAGAGCTCCCACTTCCCTGAGGAGCAAACCACTCCTATTTCTTCAACTATCAGGGCTGAGGTTCCTCATGCTCACCCTGATGAGCTCACAAGCCCAACAGCCTTAAGCCTTCACTCTGAGTCTCAACACTCAAGTGAACAACCTTCAGGGGACAGTTACCATCCCCAGCCTTTCGATCTAAATCAACCCATTCCCAACCTATCCTTCTATACTGATGAAGACAGGATTCAGTGAGTACTATGAGTCTCTCTTCCTCCCCTACTCAAAGAGAGATTAGTACCTCTGATTCTCCTCAGTCTAGCCCACATCAGTCACCTGTTACTGAGGTGGACACTTCTGAACATGTTCAGGATGTCCATATGGAAGAGGCTCTCACTTCTGCAAGTGATTACATCATTAAGACCTCAACCATGGCAACTCAGCCCACTGACATCTCAACTGAGATTGCTAGTGAGCAGAGGAAAACCAGCAGCCAAGAACCTCAAGCTGGTGGTGAGAGAGAGACTTTGATCCAATCATCTCATCCCCCAATGATTCTTCTGATGAAGAAGAGGGGAATTTGAGACTAAAGGTGCAAAATATGTCAAAAACATGCTCCTATTTAGTCTCCAAGGTCAGTCACCTTGAATCTCAGGTGACTACCTTACAAAACAGGGTCAATGATCAGCAACTTCAGATTACATATCTTAAGGAAAAACTAGCTGGGAGACCTTTAAGAAGAGCTCAACCAAAAAAGTTCCTGTGGATGTGATTGATTTATCCTCCAGCTCACCTATGCAAGTGGGTGATGCTACCAAAAAGGGGGAGAAAGTTATTGCAGCCACAGAACCTGGGAGTTCTTCACAGAGAATGGACATAGAGGACTCACCATCCTCACTTGCAATTGTGCATTCTCAGCAACTTCCTCAAGTTCACATTAATGTGGACTCTATAGACTCTATCATCAGGAGTCTCTTTGAGGAAGGTATACCAAGGGCTGTGTCATCTCCACCTCAAGGAACTTCAAACTACATCATAAGGTGGAGGTATGATGCTGACAGAAGAGCCCTTATTCTTCACAGAGTTCAAGGGCAACAAGAAGTATTTGATTTTCAAAGCTTGAACTTCTATGAAAGGTTGGATCTAGTCAATATGCCTCTTGTCAATCCAAGCAACTCAAGACAGGCTGACAGATTGGCTCAAAGAATCCAAGACAGGATCCTTGTAGAGTTCACTTTAAGAAGGAGACTTAGGCAATCAGGCAATGTCATCGGTCAACTGGATTTTGAGGTGGACCCTAAGATTAGTTTCATAGGGGAAACCTTGACCGAAGGCCCAGTGGCAGAACCTGAGACCCCTGTCTCATCATCATCAACTGCTGCAGAGATTCACACTCCTTCTGAGACACCTGTTGGTGAAGGTGTTTCTCAGCCTCTCTCTGGCCAGAGCATGGATGCTACACCAAGCAATGAAGGCCAAGCCTCTATCCACCCTGAGTCACAAAGGTCTGTGGGTGACAAAGGGAAAAGGATTATGACTCCTGAGGAAATTGAGGAGGAAGAGAGAGAGAGAGGAAAAGGAAGCTAAGGGGAGAAAATTCCTCTGGGTCTTCAAGCTTTATGCAAGCTGCAATCAGGGCTGCCCCCAGACCAAATACTCAAGATGATGAGTTGAGGGCAGTTAGGATTACTTATTTACATACTAGGAACTATGACATTGATGAAATCATCTCTCTCCCCTTAGAAGAACTGAATGAACTGGCTGACATGGAAGTGTCAAGAGAGATGAAAGAAAAAGAGGATGCAAGGTTACTTCTCCAATTCAAAGAGGAGAAGAGACAGAAAAGACTTTACAAGCATGCTCCCACTCTCTCCCCAGTTCAAGAAAGCCCTGTACAAGAAGTTGTGGCTCCACAAGAACCTCAGGTACACAAAGAAGAAGATAGGATCAAAATGATCAACTACCTGAGTGCCACAGGCTTCTATCAGGCAGATGCACTTCTTCCCTTGTCCTATGACTTTATTGAGTTTGAGTACTTAAAACAACTTGAACTTGAGTTAGTCAAAGAAAGAAAGACAACTAAGAGGAAGCTAAGGGAAGAAGTTGCAAAGTCAAGAGCCATCATCCAAAAGAGTATGAAGAAGTCTGCTGATAGACAAAGGATGATGAGCTTCTTGAAGCTATATGGATTCTCCGGAAGGAGACTTGGCCCTATGTCTCTATCCACAATGGATGAGCATATAAGGGTAATCAAGCAGAAGATTAAGAGTGGTGAACTGATTGACTTACACTCTCTTCCAAGTCAAGTCCCACCTGAAGTGGAGGTTAAGTTTGAACAACCTGAGACACCTCAACCCGGACCTCCTGCTGAGCCTCAGCAAGCTTCATCTTCTGATCCAAAGCAGGGTCAAACTCCCTCTCCTTCTAAACCTGTGAGGGAGGAACACCCAACTGAGAAAGACAAGGATGACCAACAAGGTGCTGCAGACCAGTCTTCTCAGTTAAAGTCATCTAAGAGGAAGAAGAGAATGGCTTCTAAACCAAATTCTAAGAAGAAGAAGCCTAAATCATCTACCTCTACACCTCAGGCTGAGTCTGATCAACCTGAGGAAATGCATGATGAGGCAGCCCAATCAACTCCAATGCAAGTGGCTCCTCTGATAGTTGAGACACCCATCTTATCCTGGACTTACTCTACCAATCCAGAAAGATGGCATGTAGTCAGAGATCAAGGTGTTGAGAATGTCTATACTTGGCAAGACATAATCAACTTACCTCTGCATGATCTCTTTGAGATGAGAAGATACTATGAAGGTCTGAATGATCCTGACCATCTAATGAGGAAAGGAATGGTCATGATTGTGCTGAAGACTACTAACATCTGAAGATCTTCTAAATGTTTTGGTAGCATCAGCCTAGGGGGAGTTTGTAAGGATTCCTTTAAGTCTGATGCAAACCAAAACATCAAATGTCTCTCTACAAGAAATGCACTAAGTACTGAAGAAAAAATGCTTCGGAAGTTTTACACCTTACACTAGAAAATATTCTAAATGTAAAATCTTTCGAAGCCAAGACCAACATCTTCCGAAGCCAAACATGAAGTCTTCCGAAGCCTCAGAGACAAAGTCTTCCGAAGCTTCATTCTATGAAGACAGATTTTTTCTGAAGACTTTTAGTAACATGCTTTATCTGATGTACTGTTCCATAAAGCTAGACACGTTTCCGCTGCATCTCTGTAAAGTCACCAACTTACATGAGTTGGTGAAAAGGTCCATGCTTTTGGTAACTGTACATTGAGGTCTTGAGTCTGTAACTTTCTACTTTATGTACTTTATCCTTTTTGTAATAGATAAGGATGTGAGCTATGGCATGTCATAGTCACAAGGTCAAAAGGCAGACATGCCTTTTGATTCTACATTTGATTTTGTTTGTGTCTAGTCAAATGTATCCAGCTGGCTTTCAAAGTATAGCCGGCTGTAGGTTGTAGTATAAGTATTCCAAGTTCTAGTATCTTTCTTTATGCTTTGTAACACTTGTAAAAGAACTTGAGAAAGCAATATACTGCCTCCTTGAAACCCAAATCTCTTGTTTTGTCTCTTTATCTTTACTTGTGTTCTTTGTATCAATATATTGGTTAATCCAGTTCACTGTTTGATCAAGTTTAGTTAATCTCCTCTTTGTGTTGTTGTTTTGTAATTGTTAAGCCCTTAATCGGTCCTGCATATATATATGTATATGTATATATATACATACATATATATGTATATATGTATATATGTATATATGTATATATGTATATGCATATATATACATACATATATATGTATATATGTATATGTATACATACATATATATGTATATATATACATATATATATATGTGTGTGTGTGTGTGTATATATATATATATATATATATATATATATATATATATATATATATATATATATATATATATATATATATATATATATCTATATATATATATATATGTATATATGTATATATATATATATATATATATGTATATATGTATATATATATATATATATATGCAAGATCGTTGAAGGGTATGCACTTACAACACAACAATACAATGAGGAGAGTTACTTATAACACTTAACAGATCAAATCGGGAATTGGTTAACTTTAGTGAAAGATGCTAAGAACACAAGTAAGAATGAGACAGAACAAGATTACGAACAATTCAAACCCTCGAGGACTTGCTACGTGTTTGTGTTCTTGACTTTGGTGGTGATTGGGATACGCATTTACCGCTCGCGGAATTTGCGTATAACAATAGTTATCACTCGAGTATCAAGATGGCACCATTCGAAGCACTTTATGGTCGTAAATGCCGTTCACCGATCTGCTGGACTGACATTGGTGAAAACTTCATCACTGGCCCTGAACTTATACAAGAAACGACCAATAAAGTCTCCATAATCCGCAAGAACCTTGAAGTGACAAGAAGTCGACAAAAGAGCTACGCCGATAAGCGACGTAAGCCATTGGAGTTCCAAGTTGGGGATATGGTTCTTCTTAAGGTCTCACCGTGGAAGGGCGTTGTTCGCTTTGGAAAGAAGGGTAAACTAGTTTCACGGACCTTTCAAGATTCTGAAAAGGATTCAGAAAGTGGCTTACAAACTGGAACTACCTTCCGACCTTAGTGGAGTTCATCCTGTATTCCACGTCTCAAATTTGAGAAAGTGCTTGGCTGACGAAAGTCTGCTTGTTCCGTTGGATGAAATCCAGATCGACGAGTCATTACACTTTGTTGAGAAACCTGTTGAAATCATGGATCGCATTATGAAGAAGACTAGAACCACAACAACCCCAATCGTTAAGGTTCGCTGGGAGAATAAGCGTGGAGCTGAGTTTACTTGGGAACGTGAGGAGCACATGAAGAAGAAGTACCCGCAATTGTTCGTATAGTTTCATTCTTAATTTCGGGACGAAATTCTTATAAGTTGGGGAGACTGTAACATCTTGTATTTTTTTTGTTGAATTAAAGGTTAACGTCGTTAATTCTTGTAAGAACCATTGTTGGCATTCATGAAACTTATGGGTTGCTGTCAGGACCGTGTACGTACGAAATACTAACTGATAATGCGTGAAACCAGATCAAATAGTGCGGAATCCTATTTGATTGGCGATCCAATCAGTGAGAACGCAATCCCGATCAATCTAACGATTAAAGAAACGTTAAGAACGAGTAGAAAACGATCAGATGCGAACTATGAACTTGGAATAGGATTTCTGGATGCTCTGGATGGCTAGGTTATGAGTATGCGTCTAAAGTTTTTGTTTTTCCATTAATTAAGTGGTATTTATTGGTTTGCGGTCTTCATTCGTGCGACTGAACCATTAGCATGGTTTAGTCGTGCGACTGACCCATGCGACTGATTCATACGCACGACTGAAAGTTCAGTCGTGCGACTGAGTCAATCTCATGTCTCACTCGTACGACTGATCCAGTCGTCTGGTTCAGTTGTGCGACTGGTTCATTAGCATGATGCATTCATGCGTATGGTCCATACGTATGGTCCATTAGCATGAATCATCATATAACAACTTCAAACCTATATAATAAGTTTATATATATGAATCAGATATAAGTAAACATCAAAGCACAAATCATATATTATTACATTGTTTCATTACACATATGTAAGCCATGACAGACTTTTACATTAAGCACATAAACTAGGGACATATGTATCAACAAACTCCCCCTTGGACCTAGTTTAGTCTATTGTCTGACATCCTTCATATGCTCCTCAAACCTCTTGTACTTCTCCTCTCTTGTGACTCCTGCATGTATTTCAAACGCAAAGAAGAGCCGTATCACATTCTAGAATTGGAGAGCTTGTACAATATCATGCGCGTCATAGAACAGTGGCCACTTGTATAAAGTGTAGACATCTTCAGCTGACAAGTTGGTAAGCCACATTGGGTCAAATACCCTGATAGTTTCCATTTTGCCCTCTCTGTTTAGAACTATGACCGCTTCACCCGTCCTCCAGTCATAATACCACCATTTGAAATGTGGAGTGAAGTCCTGAGGCATTTCCCATAAGGGAATCTTTGACATCGTGCGCGGGGGACTCCACTTTAACATTACTTTAGGCTTTCCAGATATGGGATCCACCTTAGACTTGCGAATAAACCTCTTCGGTTGTTGAGGTCTTAAGTTTACCCATCTGGTGTGGTATTCTTTCTTTAATGCAGACTCAAACCAACCGGACATCTTTCTGGGATCAGCATACAGCAGATTCAAGCATGCCAGTTGGTTGAGCTCAAAGCCCGGGAGAGTCTTCAGGTCATGAGGATACCTGAAATACTTTATTCCTTTCTCCCTTTTTACAGCATAAACGTTTAGATCCTCAAAATACGCCCACACTATGATCTTGCCAGACACCTTCTGATGTTTTTAAACTTTGTAGAGTTTAGTGTAGGCATTTTGCTTTGGAGGTGATCGTTGGGATCGTATTTCAGCAAAACAAGCCGCCTATTCAGCCTTCCTTAAATCAACATCTGCATCCGAGGCTTAGGCTTGGCTTTCAACCTTATCCTTTTCCTTTTCCATTTCATCCAGCTTTTCATATATAGCATTGTCGAGAGTCTCACCCAAGTTGGGGATCACATTGCCCTCTCGGTCAGTGTACTCTGGATAGTGTTCAGACGTGACATCCTCAATCTCTATTTCATCAACATCGTTCAGCTCATCATCACTAATAACATCGACCTCTGGAGCGTCTTTGACAAGCTCGTCTGGATTCAGTCTGAACATCTCAGCGAGTTGCTCATCGGTCAGATCGTGAATAATTTCTCCTTCTTCGGGAGTGTAGCTCACCGACCGTCTGACTATCCCTTGCAAATCAAGAATCATGGTGAATTCAGACTTGATTTGCTGCAGGGGAGCAACATCATATTCATCTTTCTGTGATGTTTGATCTGCTTGATTTAAACATTTAACACATCAATCATTAGTAATTAATCAAGACATTTAAACATTAGATAAACATAGATAAACATTAATTACATAAATTTAATACAAGATTCAAGTACAAAAGTTTTTAAATACATAAACATCTAGTCATTACTTTTGTCTTTATCTGTCAACTCTTCAGCAGGAGGAGCTGAAGATGAGGCTCCCTGATCTTGAGCTTTCTTGGAGCGTCTCTCTCGAGCCTGAGTGGAAGCTGATGCAGCAGCATCACCTTCTTCATCATCATCTTCCCCTTTCTCCTCTCTACTCACTTCTTCATCATCACCTTCACCTTCTTCATCAGAATCATCATCATCATCATCATCATCATCATCATCATCATCATCATCATCATCATCATCATCATCATCATCATCACCTTCCCTGATCTTTAGAGGCTTATCTTTGGATCCTTTGAGCCTTAGCATAAGCTTCTTGTTCTTGGCCTCCAAATCCTCAATCCTCTTCACCGACTGAGCATTCAGCTCCCTGAGCTCGGTAATCTCCTCCGCCTGAGTAGCATTAAGCTCTATCAGCTGATTTAGCTGTGCAGCTCTCTGCTCATCTGTAGCAAGCAGCTTTAGCACAATCCGGTTGAGATTCGCTAGCTGCTCCTCTAACCCGATAGAGGGTAGAGTGGATCCATGGCTCATTGGGACCTGAGAAGATGTCCCGGCTCGATGGGTGGTGGTAGTGGTGGTGGATGTGGTGAATATGGGAGGTGGTATAGGAGTGGATGGTGAAGGGGTGGCTGTGGTGGTGGTGGTAGGAGGTATGGTAGTGGTAGTAGGAGGTGTGGTAGTGGAGGTGGTAGCTGTGGTAGAGGTAGTGGTGGCTGTGGTAGTTGTGGTGATCAGTGTAATCCTCCTCCTCTTGCTCTTCATGCCGTGGGGCTGAGCCATCCTCTTCTTCCTTGAGCCCTTGGAAGAGGATGCTCCCCCTGGGCTAATGGGCTGGTCTGGGATGTATGAAGGATCAGTGACATCGGTAGCAGCATCCCTGGACTCGCCCTGGCGTCCACCAACCGCCGCAATACCTCTCTCAGTGGCAACAACCTTGCTGCCCACTGTCCTCACCAAAGGCTCCTCATCCGACTCTTCCTCCTCATCAGGCCGGAAGTCTTGGTGGAATGTCACACTCTCAGTTCCACCCTGGGTGGGTGGTGGAGATGGTATATCAGTGGCAGTGGCCCTAGATGGAGTGGGGCCTGTATCTCCACCGTCACCACTATCATCGTCATCATCGTCGTCGGTGGGTAGACAAATAGGCTCAGAATCCAAATCACTATTATCGTGATGCCACTTCTTGCGAGCGGGCGCCACGTAATCCTCCCGGGCCAGATGCCCAAACAATCTCTAACCGGGGGCTTCACCTGCTTGCCCTGGTACACCTGCATCCTACCAAGGGTGGTGTCATACATAACCTCAAGGGTCACCGCATCATCACTCTCCTTTGGCAGCAAAGGAAGCTTCTGGTCTATAATCATCTGAAGGAAACGAAGGTACATGTAGAAGCCTTCCTTCCCCTTGGCCTCTATATTCTCGACCATGTAAATGAAGATCATCTGAGAGAAACTGAACGGATGGTTCAGTACCAGAGCAACGTATGCATTCTGGATTTGATCGGACATCTCATTAAAACCCCCTTTTCTCGAGGCAATGCACTTGCGGATCACATGCGCCAAGTACTTGAACTGGGGACACATTTTGCTCTTGTTGAGTACACCAGCGTTAATGTCCCCAGCGTACTTGATCCTGAGAAAACATCCCCGCATAGTCAGGGGATGTAGCCTGGTCGGGCAGTCTCCGCCCTCTCCAAACTCCAAAACCCTCCTTATATCATCCTCGCTGACCTCCATATCTTGTCCAAAAATGGAACTCCGAATACAGTGAGGCTCAGAGGACCTGTCTACAATAGCGCTTTCCCAGAAAGCCTGCTGAATCGATCTGTATGGCGTGCATGGTGTTAAGATAGCCTTGAAGATCCTCGATCTCCGTAGAAAGGTAATAATCCCCGTGAACACAGAAGCGTTCTGGGATGTAACGTCAAGATGAGCACATATGTAGTGCTTCGTGCTCATCGTCCATCTACTAGCCATGTTGCTATACACAAGACATATAAACGTTAGAATGTTTGTAAGTGAATGACAGTGCGACTGAGTCTTAGTCGTGCGATTGAGTTCATTCGTACGATTGAGCTTGCGACTGAGCTTAGTCGTATGTTATCCCATGCGGTTGAACCAGTCGTGCGACTGAACTCATACGCATGGTTCATTCGTGCGATTGAGCCATTCGCCCAGCTCAGTCGTGCGATTGAGCCATTCGCTCAGCTCAGTCGTGCGATTGAGCCATTCGCTCAGCTCAGTCATGCGATTGAAGTTCATCAGCGTGTCCCTTCACATAACTCTATGTTTTTCACTTTAAATTCAAAACTTGGGCTAAACTAGATGTTAAACGTTGTGGTTTGGCTCATTAGACTCGCAAGCGCTCACAATAACACCTAATACTCTTTAAGTTTGCGGTTTAGTCCATCTTATTGGTTTATTTGACAACTTAGTCTTGGTTCTTGTTTTGAACAATTTCAGTCAATTAGGGCTTGATTTAATGAAACATTGATGTCGGTATCTTCGCACATTACCTGTAGATGCAAGTAGTAAACGTTAGAATCAACAAGAACAGGTGAAGAATGCTCAAACGAAATTTTGGCAGAGTGTAGGTGTAGTCGTACGAATAGAGAGCGATTTAGGCTTGGTGAGTGTATGCGACCGACTCCCTTCTATTTATACTGGCTCAGTCGGTCACATCCAGTCATGCGACTGGGTTTCAGTCGTGCGACTGACTCAGTCGGTCATCTCCATTCGTGCGATTGGTTCATTCTGGTGATCCAATCGCATGGAATGACCCATGCTTATGGTCCAATCGTACGTCTGATCTATACGTGTGGTTCAGTCGTGCGATTGGGCTCATACGTATGATCCATTCGTGCGACTGGTCCATACTCATGGTCCAGTCGTGCGAATGGCTCATACTTATGAGTTTGACCTTATGCACTTTCAAACACTTAACATTTTAACTATTGATAAGACGTTATGACCGTTGATCATCTCAGACATGACTTTTTTAATTTGAAAAACTATTTGATCACCTCAGACGTGATCCTTTTAACTTAAACCTTATGTGATCACCTCAGACGTAATCCTTTTAAAATTTAAAACCCGATTGGTCACCTCAGACGTGACCCATTTTAGTGAGTGATTTACAGGTTGAATCCAGATGTATAGTCCGACTTTTACCTACCAAATGACTAAAAATAAATAAATAAAAACAACTAGAAATTGAAACACAATACTAAGACATAATTTTGTATTTTTGATTTGAGGTAGATTGAAATCTTAAGACAAGTATCTAACAGATTTTTCTTCCTGGACAGCACAGCTTCAAGTTAATTTGATCATAACTGGAACGATTTAGTATGGAATCATACAGGTATATCAAAATCATTTGGGACATTTTACTAAAACCTTTTGCTGCTAGATTCTTGTTTTTTATCGAGAGTCATTAGCAAGTTTAGGAAATCATACTAGAGCTATAAGTTGCACACACTGATTTGGACTTTCAAGAATTGCAGCCACGATGATTGACAGTATATTTGTCCTCTTAAATCCATACACAGATTTTTGACACAGATTGGTGATGAGTTAGGTTTAATTATTTCAACAAGCATTTGTGGATCCCACACTTATATGGTAATCAACATTCCTCAGGAGATTTTTGAGCGGTCTACGGGTATTTTGACAAGAAGAAACTATTCTAAGAGCTTTCAAAGAGATGCCAAGCCTCAGGTCAGTGCCACCGCACAGCAGAGAGGCGCAAACAACAATAAATTCTAGAATATTTAGGTTATGCTTATCCTCAGGTCAGTGCCACTGCACAGCAGAGAGGCACACAACCTATCTTCTTGTTAGAGCATATATTTTTCTTTTTGCACATAACGCACCAACAACATTTGTTATTAACTTGATTGCGTTTAACATTTTTCTTTTTCGTGCTTTGCTCTTTTTGTGGTCATCCGCACACATTTGTGGCGTTTATTTGCTCGTCACCCCTTATTGGAAATGCGTTGATTGTGTTAACCAGGGATAAGATGGGAACCCACAACAAGTTGAACACTTTAGTTTGAATTTACATCCCCAATGAGGTCTAATCATCTATTGTGTTGAATCTACCGACACATCATATAATAGTCTAGCAACCTCTAGGTCTACTTTCTTTGTGTTAACTCAGTAGCATACTACTTTTACTATCATTTTTCCTTTTATTTTTCTTAGACTTCTCAGACTTATACTTCAAATTTTGCTTCGTAATCATTTAAATTCTTTTAAATTCCCAAACTATTTGACCCCTGTGTACTATCATTTTCCATAAACATTGAATCAAAATCACATATTTGATCTCATTTCTATTAGCTAGACTGTCATCCTCCCTCATTTTTTTAAGTAATTAAATAACACAACTGATTTAATACTAATCTAACCTATTCTCCCCGTAAAATTCTAAAACCGAAAATATTTTTTGTGTTTTTGGATTTTTAATAAACAGGAAAAGAAAATAAAGAAAATAAAAAATAAAAATGTCGGACTAGGCACTGTCTTCCTCTAAAATCACATCACTTTTCTTTTTCACGCCATTAACCTCTAATAAATATAAAAACCTCGGTTTATCAAATGCTTTTGTGTAGAAGTCGACGCGTTGAAAATCCGTATTTATTTTAACCACATCGATTAATTTCTTTTCAAAACAGTCACGTATAAAGTGATACTTAATTCCGATGTGTTTAGTTTTAGGTTTCGGTTTCGCCTGATATCTGGAACAAAGACACGTCGCATACATGATATCAGGACGAGACGCTATGAGATACATAAGGGATCCGATCATTCCTCTATACATTGTAGCATCAACCAAATCACCATTTTCGTCGGGTGCCATATCGTGGTTCGTGGGAAGTGGAGTTCCAGCAGCTGAAGCATTCTTAATATCAAACCGACTGAGGATGTCCTCTACATATTTAGTTTGATGCAGGAAGATTCCATTTGGTGTTTGATCCACCTGTAATCCTAAGAAAAACTTCATCTCCCCTATTGCACTCATCTCAAATTCTGCTTTCATGTCATATTCAAATTCTTTACATAACTCTTTGTTTCTGGAACCGAAGATTATGTCATCAACATAAATCTGTACTAGCAGTAAGTCACCATTCTTTTCTTTGATGAACAGTGTACAATCAATAACTCCTCTGCGAAAACCGTGTTTTACCAGATGAGTGGAGAGTTTTCATACCATGCTCTAGGGGCTTGATGGAGACCATAGAGAGCCTTATCTAGCTTGTAAACTTTGTCCCGATGATAAGGATCCTCAAATCCTTCGGGTTGACTGACGTATACTGTCTCACGAATTTCCCCATGAAGGAACGCACTCTTTACATCTAGTTGATAAACTTTAATCTTCATGTAGGATGCATAGTCTAGAAAGATCCGGATTGCTTCCATTCTAGCCACAGGTGCAAACACTTCATTGTAATCAATGCCTTCGACTTGTCTAAAACCTTGAACCACAAGTCGAGCCTTGTTTCTGATTATGACCCCTTGGTCATCTTTCTTGCACTTCAAGACCCATTTTGTGCCAATCACCTTAGCACCTTTTGGTCTATCCACAAGGGTCCATACTCCTAGCTTCTTGAACTGTAGGAGTTCTTCTTGCATCGCACTTACCCATGCCTCATCGTTTAATACCTCACTAACATATTTTGGCTCAAATTGAGACACAAAACATCAATAAGCACCATCATGAAGATAGCCTTTTTCCATGACTGAGGCATAATCAGCTGAGTAAAGCTGATTTCGTGTCTGTACTCCCGATTGTACATCCCCAATGACATTTTCCAAAGGATGATAAACATTTATCCGGGATCCAAGAGTGGTGGGAACAGGTACCTCATTAGCCAGATTGTGAACCACAGCTTCAGTATCTGAAGCTGCTGGAGTATGAGGTTCCGAAGTGTCAGTGGCATCAGGATTTGATGCTTGTGTACTTTCTGTAGCAGGAACCTGTTCTTCCTGGTCCACCTGATCAGTCTCCACTACTTCATCGTCAGAGGAGGAGTCACTTACATCAAGTGCTCCCCCTAAAGGACTAGAAGATTCACCTTGTGGAACTGATGTTGTCGAGTCTAGTGATGGTGTGTTTAAGACATCGTACATCATTCTGGTCGATAACTCATCATCAGAAAGGGAGGGAGGAATGTTGAAGGACTTAAAGAATCCATCATAGTTGAAGAAGAATGAGGGTCCCTTTCCAGCAGGGGGGGTGTGTATCTTTGAACATCAACGTTACACCACACTTCTACCTGACCCGTTGAGTTGTTATAAACTCTCTTGTCTGGTATATTGTATCCTAGAAAGATCCCTTCTTCTGCCTTTTCACTAAACTTCCCAGTCTGAGTTTTCTTCAGCAGCATGCACGGTGCGCCAAACGGTTCTAGATACTCCAAGTTGGGTTTACGTGGCTGGAGCAGCTCATAACATGTTTTCCCATGTTGTTTGACCACTAAGACTCAATTGAGTGTGTAACAAGCATTTGCCACTGCCTCATTCCAAAATTGAATAGGCAGTTTCAAGTCGGCTAGCATCGTTCTTGCTGTCTCTATCAAGCTCCTGTTCTTTCGTTCAGCAACTCTGTTCATTTGTGGAGTGTAGGCAGATATGAACTAGTGTACAATTCCTTTCTCTTTGCAGAACTCCTCCATCCACTGGTTCTTGAACTCTGTGACGTTGTTTGATCGAATCTGTCTCACTTTCAGCTTGTAGAGTGATTCCAATGTAGTTACCAACTGTTTGAAGGATTCAAATGTCTCTGATTTGGATTTCAGAAACATCACCCAAGAGAATCTTGAGTAATCATCAGTGACTACATAACAATACAAATCACCAGCGATGCTTTTTGTGCTTACAGGGCCAAACATATCCATGTGTAGAATCGAGAGGCAGGTCAATGGAATTTACTTTCTTTGCCTTGTGAGACTTCTTGGTCTGTTTACCTTTCTTACACGCTACACAAAAATCCGGAAGTTGAAAATTCTTGACATTTACTCCATTCACTAAATCATTCTGGATCAGATGATTCATCTTCCGTGGATTGATGTGTCCCATTCTCCTATGCCAGGGATTGAGTCCTTCTCTGTTGCCTTTGACAAGAAACATTGAACTTTATGATCAGATGTGGAGGCTTTAATAGATCCAAGACATATAAGTCATTATATCTTGAAGCTGACATTAAGATTTTGTCCTCCGGGATAATGTAATCCTTCTGCAATACGTAGCACTTCTTGTTGTCAAAAACAACTTTGAATCCTTTGTCACAGATCTGGGAGACTGAAAGCAAGTTATTCTGTTGTTGTTGAACATTGTTGACCTTATCAAACTTTACTTTCTGGTTTCCCACTTTGCCTTGAGCGGTGATGTATCCTCCTTTATTTCCAGCAAATGATACGTGTCCCCCTTTAATTTGTTTGACATTGAAAAGGAGAGACAGGTTCCCGGTCATGTGCCTAGACGCCCCACTATCAACAATCCAGGTATTTGTGATAGCACTGTAGCGAACACCCTGCACATTAAAAGGAAATGATCAGTTTAGGTTTGGGACCCAAGCCTTAACTGGCTTGGGTGACCCAGAGGAATCACACATCATAAACTCAACCCACCGTCCATTTGAGGGTGAGGGCATATCGTTCTTCTTATTATTCTCATTATCAGACAATGGACTTGACTTTTCTTTCCATAAGCCAGCTTTGTGTAAGGCCTGTTTGTGATAAACAAACGACTGGCTTACAGTTTGAACTTTAGGTTCATTCATTCTCTTTGGTGGAGTAATAGAACTCCTTTTCGAAGAACTTGGTTTTGTATCATAAAGTTCAATTTTCTATTTGGGAGTCTGATAATAAGGACAATTAGAAGAAATGTGTCCTCTCTTTCCACAACTGTAGCATGATCTCCCTTCTACATCTTGAGGAAACTGTTTATGTGGAGTTGAGTGTGATACAGGTGTGACATGAGTCTGGTTGGATTTGGTCACTACTCGTTTAGATGTTTCTTCTTCTTTAACAAAATTAATTGTTTGCACATTCTTAACATCTTTAGCCTTTAGTTTATTTGGACTTTCACGTGAAGCACGTGTTTGGTTAACTGATTTGGTCATTTTGGGTTCAGAAGTAGACATGTGTGAACCTGACTTTCCATTAACCTTTTCAAATTGATTATCCAAATTTTCAATGGGCATCTTTCCTTTTGATATTAAAGTAGACTCCTTCTGTTTAGTGACAGAGTGCACCGGTTTACAAGTGGAGTCTGGATCACTAACCAGAGGAGTGGACACCACATGATCCTTAATTGGGTTGTCATTTATAGGTCTACATTTTGTATTTAACAAGATCTCATGTGGTGGTGGAACTACTTTGTAACCCAACCCTTCCCCATTGTTCCGTTCTTTCACTAAGTTTTAAACTATGTGAGAGGAACCGGTCCAACTATGCAGTTTTTGTTTTAAAAAATTTACCTCGACTTCTAAAACTACTTTTTCTTTCTTTGTTTCTTCCATAGACTTTAAATAAAACTTTATATCATTTGCTTGATTAAAAGCAACAACCTTGGTTTCCCTTAGTTGTTTACCTAAAAGTTCTATTTTTTCTTTGTAACTGCACTCATTTTGTTTTAAAATATGATTAGCTTCAGTGCACAGTTGTAAATCATTTACTAAGTTATCGTTGTGGTCTAATAACCTAGCAAATTTCAAATCAATGCTTTCTCTAAATTTGTTACATTCAGTACAAGCATGTTTTTCAAAAAGTTGGTCTTTCGTACTTACCTGTGAAGAATCAATTGAGTCAGCCATCAATGTAGAGTTAGACTCTTCGGATGCTGGAGATTCTGAACATGTCGTTCTGAGTTCTTCTTCAACCAGGTGATGTACTTGTTCGACTGTGATTTCACCTTCACTTGTAGAGCCATCATCCAATCCCTCGACACAGGCAATGTTTGATTCACCTGGAGACACAAAACGGATGGTCTAGTCTTGCCTTTCGTTACCTTGAGCAGTCAAGGCCTTTGTTTCTTTGCTTGAAGAGGTAGTTCCACTCTTGTCTTTGTCTTGACGATTGAAGGTTGAGAACGGATTTCCGTTACCTGTTTTCTTGGGCTTTACACATTCACGTTTGAAATGCCCCTTTTCACCACAATTAAAGCAGGTAACTTTGGTTTTATCGAAACCAAAGGTTGTGTCTTTTGTGGCTACTAAATTCTGTCCTGTCTTCTTCACAAACTTTTTCGCCCTTCTGAGAGCACTAGCCAAGGCCCACATGATATCCATTCTCTCTAATTCATTTTCGTCCACCTGCTCGTAATCTTCATCAGCAAGATGGCAATTTCCAATCTTCCCTGCAACTAGACCATCATATGAATGGACAACAGCTGCTAGAAGATCCATATGCTCCTTTGCAACTTCCACTGTGATATTACCGAGATTCTCGGTCTTCAACTTAGTAGCATTGGCTTCAGGTACTATATATTGGGTGCAAGATGACCTTGACGTTTCTGATCCTGAAGCAGTGGATTGGGAAGGAGCTGCTGAACTAGACACAAAGGCAGTTTGAAGTGGTGCTCCTGAACGGTTTGGAGTGGTAGTTGAGTTATAAAGTGAAGGATTCTGGTCGTAGGATCCTTTCTGTGACTTGTACTTCATTCTCAGTTCCTCTTCCCTTAACTTCAAGATGAAATCATTTATATCCAACTTTGCAAGAATATCGTTCTGTCTCAGATTAGACACAAACGAGTCCCATTTCTCCGGCAAACCATCTGCAAGACTTGACACTTTATCTTCCATAGACGTTGTTACCCCATGAGTGTGCAGCTCACTCATCAGATGGTAGAATCTGTCGATAATATCATCCAAGCTTTCTTTCCCTATCGAGGAGAAGTTATCAAACTCTGTTGCACCAAAAGAACCAATGAGCCGGATCAGAAAAACCTTTAAGTCCCACAGACGTCACAACAACCGCTGAAGTCCACAACAGCTGAAGACAACAACTGTTACAAAGTCTGAAGACAAGTGTTGAAGACAAAGTCTGAAGACACAAGTGCTGAAGACAAAGTCTGAAGACAAGTGCTGAAGACAAAGTCTGAAGACACAAGTGCTGAAGACAAAGTCTGAAGACAAGTGCTGAAGAAAAAGTCTGAAGACACAAGTGCTGAAGACAAAGTCTGAAGACACAAGTGCTGAAGACCAAGTATCAGACGTTGTCATAACAGGTGAAGAGGACTTCTTCAGTAGTTGTGACGGTTTACTTTCAGTTGTTTTATAACAACTGCTGACCACACCAATACGGTCAGTCATTTCAAACCTCTGAAAGTTAATACCACGTCATCAGTAGTTTCAACAAATGATGACTAACACCAAAACCTTCAGTCGTTTTCTAACCCTACCCTTTAAATACCTTATCCCACCTTCAGAGTTTTTCTCTCCTCTCTTCTCAAACCTAACATTCAAAAACTCTGTAACCTCTCTTCATCAATGGCGACCATGCAACTAAAACCACGACACAACTGTGTCGCACATCTCACAAAATCGCCATACTAGACCAAGTTTCACAACGCCATTGATTTAATGGCTCAGTCACCTTACCAAACGGCTTTTCTGTTAAATCCCACCATATATGCCGAATCTCTTAACCAATTCTGGACAAACGTCACTCTTGTCTCTGAGGAGAATGACACAGAGTCTCTTCAATCGTTTGTCCATCGTCAAAAAGTGGTCATTACTCCAGACACTCTTCGCCAAACCCTCAATCTGGATGATGCCACTTTCCCAACTGGTTATCCAAAGGGCACAACAGATCTATCATTTGCTCATCATGGATACCAAGGTAACTTGAGTGCGTCTACCATATTGAAGAATCATTTCCAGGATGCCTAACGTCTCATCTTTCATATGGTAAATGTCTGCCTTGCCCCCAAGACTTCATCATGGGATCAAATGTCCACAAGGTGGCAACAGGTAATGTACTCCATCCTTGAGCAACAACCTTTAAATTTTTCTGAAATACTATTTTTAGAGCTCAAGGATATGGCCCAAAAACAACTTACTAACCGTTGGATATTATATCCTCGGTTCATAATGGCCATAATTGAAAACCAGCTTCAAGCTGAGGGACTTGTTGGCCTGGGAGTCCCTGCTATGGCTGTATTGCCTGAAGTATACTCCCGGCACAACTCTGACCAATCACTAAAAATGGCTGCCAAGCTGCGAAAACCCACGCAGCTGGAACCCACAGCCACCACCACCAGATCCAGAGTCCCCACCAAACCAAAAACCAAATGCCCCAAAACAGCTATTCAGGGAGATGAGTCCCCTGAAGATGCTCCTGTACCACCAAGGCAGGATATACTTGCTGGTGTAAACCCCCCAGCAGTATCAGAGACTCTACCAGCCACAGCCGCTCAGGATTCCTCTCAAAAGGACCCTGCAGCAACCAAAGAAGGGGTACCCACTAATCTGGAATCTTCCTCATTTCAGGAGATTGCCATTGAAGAGAACCATTCTCCCCAGGTGCATAATGCTTTTACCCCATCTCCCCATGCAAATGCCCCCCAAAGTCCAACCATTATAATTGCAAACGTGCTGATTCAGCTGCATGCCTCTCCTCCTCCCCACCAAACACCAACAAAGGGGACAACCACAGCCATTGAGGAAGAGGATCAACATGCTTCTGACAACCCACAGCACCGGGTTTTAAATGTTCTGTCTCCTGGTGTGGATATGGAGATCAGAATATCTGGTGAGGCTGCCACCTCTTCTGAATCAGCACATGATCAGACTGAGGCTGGTAACATTGCTAAGACCTCATCAGAGGCAACAGCTGATGAAGGACATCGTCCTGAGGCTGGAAGTCCCCAGTTCCAAGAAAAAGGGGCACATGCTAAACCTGGTCTACACCTAGTGCATGTACATCCTGCTACAAGCAGGAGGCCAGGTGATTCAGCATCTGCTGATGATGACATGGGCTTCTTTTATGATGTTCTGGCCCAGAACACAATTCTTGAGGAAGAAGTCCGTAGACTACAAAGACTACTTGACCAATTCTCTCAAGAAGCAAGTCCATCTGACACCAACATAAACCCACAGATGGCACCTTCACCTGAAGGTCTCCCACACACTCAGCCACTCAAAACTTCCAACCCACCAGCCTCTATTTCTGGCACTGCTTCTCAGGGACAAAACCCCTCTGAGCAAACAGCTGCTATCTTTCAGCAATCCCTACCTCTCATCACCCCAATGATCACAGACATTGTGATCAAAACCATGGATGAGAGGCTTCCCTCAATCATACAACCCCTGGTGGAGGAGACTGTGAGCACAAGGCTTTTTGCTACTCAAACCCTTGCAACCAATGCAACCAAAAAGGGGGAGAGTCAGTCAGTGAAAGCAAAGAGGAAGAGCATACTGAAAGAAAAGGAGACTGAGAAGGAAGAGGAGTTTGTGAAGGAGACTGAGAAGGAAACTGAGAAGGAAGAGGAGTTTGTGAAGGGAGCCGACATTGATCAAGTGGGTGAAAGTCATAAAGACTTTCATATCACATATAAGAAGAGGAAGGTTGAAGGAAAAGAAAAAGAACTCCAACTCGATGAGATGATCAAAATGGCGGATGCTACACATAGTAAATCAATGGACTCCATTATTGATCAACTGTATAGACAAGGGTTCGATACTGCACAGCTTGACTCAGAGATTAGGAGACTTGAAGTTGAAGAAATTAACTCAAGATGGGCAAGTTATGATGCATTAGAAAGAGAGAGACTAGAGATCATGATCAGATTCATTGCAAAGTACCTTGGGAGATCATTGATCGAGATTAAGTCATGGACCAGGGACAATATCTTGGCAATAACCACCAAGATCTGTACGTCTGAAGCATACACTAAGGGATTGGTGATTGAAGCACTAAATGAGGCAGGTGCTGGGAACAGAAAGGAACTAGCAAAACACTCAAAAGCCTCACTCACTACAAGAATGCTAGAACAACCTGCAAAACTTCCCACTTCAAAACCACCACTACCACAACCCATTAAACCAACTCCTTTACCCTCAAAACCAACAGCCGATGATGCACCCAAGAAGAAGAAGAGAAGGATGATGAGGCTAGAAGAAGAAAAAGAAGAAGAGGATGATGAGGAAGAAGATAGGCTGCCTCTTTCCGCAGTCCTAACTTTGCCTAAAGCCAAACCTATGCCCATCACTCCCACCTCACAGATGGAAACTGTGAGAGTAAAGATAGAAGAAGAATAGCTGCAAAGGCTTCATGATGATGAGATGCTGAAAAGCATAGACAAAACTTATGCTGCTTCTTCATCAATAATCAGTATGAAGAAAGAAGCTCTGAGATTGTACACCCTTGCTAACACATTTCAATATCAAAAGGAAAAGGTGAGAATATGGCCTGATCCTAGGGTGGCTCACAGAATTGTGAAGAAAGACATTCCTACGAGATACAAGGGCCAAGTAAAAAGGATCGTAGATGAAGAGATCACAGTGGTCCTGGTAGTATCACCCTGGGAAATTGTAGAAGATTTCAAGAAGGCTTATGAGACTAAACAGCCACCCCAAAAGATGTTAGAGAACAGAGTAATTAAAAAGGGGTTAGTCTACAAGAAGCTTGAGAACTTCAAACAAAATGAGCTCAGTCTGTTACTTGAAGGTACTCACCCAGATGAGTTTGCATACAGACAGATTACAACAGTTGAGCTCAAAAATGGCAAACAGGCTAAGTACATTTCAGAGCTGTATGGGCGTGAAGGATTGTTTGATGGTGAAGCTGAAAATCTTACCATGGAAGAACAAATTATGTTTCTCAGAGCATACACCAGAGAATCCTACAGGCTTATACATGGGAAGTGAGTCTCATGGATGGGGGAACAGCTCAGTGTCCAATTCCCCAATACAGAGCTCCCATCCATACATTGCCAACCAAATCATCAGAGACTCATTCCCAGGCCAGTGCTTATAATGGGTCATCTTCTCAACTGATCAAGAAGGAAAAAGACCAACCATTCTGCCAACAATAAGTGGGACCTCAATAAAATTAAAGGTTTTGGTTGCATTGGTTCAGGGGGAGTTTGTTGGACCAAAAGAACCAATGAGCCGGATCAGAAAAACCTTTAAGTCCCACAGACGTCACAACAACCGCTGAAGTCCACAACAGCTGAAGACAACAACTGATTACAAAGTCTGAAGACAAGTGTTGAAGACAAAGTCTGAAGACACAAGTGCTGAAGACAAAGTCTGAAGACAAGTGCTGAAGACAAAGTCTGAAGACACAAGTGCTGAAGACAAAGTCTGAAGACAAGTGCTGAAGACAAAGTCTGAAGACACAAGTGCTGAAGACAAAGTCTGAAGACACAAGTGCTGAAGACCAAGTATCAGATGTTGTCATAACAGCTGAAGAGGACTTCTTCAGTAGTTGTGACGGTTTACTTTCAGTAGTTTTATGTTTTCAGTAGTTTTGTAAAACGACTGAAGAGCTTGTTCTTCAGTCGTTGTAGTTTCAGTAGTTTAGTTTCAGTAGTTTTATATTTTGTACTTAGCACTTTGATATGTTCTCAGTAGTTGTGAACATTTCAGTAGTTTGTTAAGTGTTAGTTATTTTTGTAATAGATCTGCCAGTTGTCACTATCCCGTGATAACAGCAGTGATTGCACTCTATATAAGGAGTGTCAACCTTATTGTAAAGGTGAATGATTCAGCAGAAATATTTGTTATAATTGAAACATTCCTTGTCACAGAAATATATTCTCTCGTATTTGTTTTTAATGCATACGAATATCAAATTCTTGCTACAATTTGTCTAATTCTTGATCTTATTCCGCTGCGTTGCACTCTAATCCATCGAACTTGTGATCACTGATCCTGACAAACTCCTTCTTGAGAGCCTTTGCCTTCAACGCCTTTAATGATGCATTCCCGTCATATCTTTTCTCCAAAGCTTCCCATAACTTTGTCGCCTGTTTGTTCTCAGAAAACTGATGAAAGATATCTTTCGGTATCGACTGAGTCAACAGGGCATACACCTTCTTTTCAGTATTATATTTAACTTTCTGGTTGTCAATCATACCTCCCAAAGTTAGCTTAACACCATCAGCACCGACTGGCATACTATAACCTGTCTCAATGGATTCCCAAAGATTGGGATCAACTCAATTTAGATAGATCTCGAACCGCTGTTTCCATTGTGGATAGTCATCCAACGTTATAAGCTTCGGCGATTTATTATGATTTACAACCTCATTCTCCAGAAGCAGAAGGTTCTGGATGCGTGAGTCCTTCCCAACAGTAAACGCTGGAAACACTTTGAGAACAGGACAACTTCAAGCGTGCGAATGAACAATGCGTATGGATCACTCGTGCGAATGAAGAGTGCGAATGAATTCAATCGTGCGATTGGATTCAGTCGTGCGTATGGATAAGGCGAATGGACTCAAACGACTGAAGTGGTTCAGTCGTGCGAATGAAGGATGCGACTGGGGTTCAGTCGTGCGGATGAAGCGAGCGATTGGAGACAAGCGAATGGGGTTGTTCAGTCGTACGAATGAGTGAGCGGCTGAGTTCAATCATACGAATCGGGTATGCGATTGAGTTCAATCGTGTGATTGAGCTAATCGTGCGACTGAAGGCTGCTTTTTTTGCAAAATCGAAGGTTTTTGACACATTGACACAAAAACGCGATTTTTCAAGAACCCTAATCTGCCGTATGCCGAAAAACGAAAACTTTGAGACCTGGAGACGTCAAAAACACTGTTTTACTCAAAAAGATGACTCTTTTGAATGAAAAACGAGATATTTACACCGAGACTAATCGAATCACACGCAAAATCAAGAGCCAAAGCTCTGATACCACTTGTCAGGACCGTGTACGTACGGAATACTAACTAATAATGCGTGAAACCAGATCAAATAGTGCGGAATCCTATTTGATTGGCGATCCAATCAGTGAGAACGCAATCCCGATTAATCTAACAATTAAAGAAATGTTAAGAACGAGTAGAAAACAATCAGATGCGAACTATGAACTTGGTATAGGCTTTTCTGGACGCTCTGGACGGCTAGGTTATGAGTATGTGTCTAAAGTTTTTGTTTTTCCACGAATTAAGTGGTATTTATAGGTTTGCAGTCTTCATTCGTGCGACTGAACCATTAGCATGGTTCAGTCGTGCGACTGACCCATGCGACTGATTCATACGCACAACTGAAAGTTCAGTCATGCAACTGAGTCAATCTCATGTCTCACTCGTACGACTGATCCAGTCGTCTGGTTCAGTCGTGCGACTGGTTCATTAGCATGATGCATTCATGCGTATGGTCCATGGTCCATTAGCATGAATCATCATATAACAACTTCAAACCTATATAATAAGTTTATATATATGAATCAGATATAAGTAAACATCAAAGCACAAATCATATATTATTACATTGTTTCATTACACATATGTAAGCCATGACAGACTTTTACATTAAGCACATAAACTAGGGACATATGTATCAACAGTTGCTTATGTTCATTTATTAGTTAGAAGGTTAATAGTTCATTTAATTGAATATAATAATAGATAATAATAATATTAATAACAATAATAATAATGATAATGATAAGTTATAAAAGTTAACAAGTTAAATTATGTAAAACATAAAGTTTAGTTAAGTTTAAGGGGCCTTAGTGTCAATTTAGAAACTTTAATAATAAAGTTTGGGCATAAAATAATAACAAACTAAATTACAAGGGCCATTTGTGTAAATTTTCAAATGTTAATCCCATTTCTCACCCACCGCCCGTTTTTCCGGCCAAACGCCCAGCCAAACTCCGGCGGCCTTCCGGCCACCCTCTAAACCAGCGAATCTCGATCGTTTATTGACCCAAAACCGTTGCAAATCATTATAGAACATGTTTCGAACGTGAATACATCATTTAAGCAAGATAAAACGTCGGTTACAAGCCAGATCGATTACAAAACCGAAACACTTAAACTCCATAGCCGTTCGAACATTAATCCCTAATAATAATCCAATTAATTAAACCTGAACAATCTTTCAACTATCCCTAAACTATCTACACATCCAATTTCGCCTGAAAAACAAACGAACACCAAAGATCAACCCTCAAACAAGTCGCGATCCGTAGCTAGTCGAACCCAACTTTTTCTACAATCTCACCCTCAATTAACAGAGGGCTTTCATTCATTGGGGTCTATAGAAGCTTCCTGTACAACGAATTTGGATAATATCGACAATTGCACCTCGAACCAACTTTGTCTCTGCCGCGACGTTGCCCTTTTTCTTTCGCCATCAATTCCATCTCAATCCAGGTAATTAAACATTGCAATAAACTCGATTTTAGTTGGGGAACAAAAGCCTCATGATCGTTCTTGTTAACAACAGTGATTGATACATCAATTTGATCGATGATGAATCTAGGGTTCTTGAGATTTTTGGGGTTTATTTGATTAGTGTTTTTACAATTTAAAAACCATCTTATAACACGGCTACGCGCCTGGTCTACTGGTTACACACTTACATGCTGAACTTGAGGTCCCGGGTTCGAACCCAGGCACCCTCATATATTTTTTTAAAGGCTTTTCAGCCTTAATAAAATTATAGAAAACTTTTAATATATATACAAATTATTTTTATAAACTTCAAATATTTCTAAAAGCCGCCAAATATTTTCTGTAATTTTTCTAAGTTTTAATAAATATATTTTGTTAATAAAATATTTTAACAAAGGTTGTTCTTGGATTATTTCTATTAAAATGGATTTTAAATAATAAATTAATAAATTTTTATTGGTTCAAATATTACCTTTGAATTATTAAAATCAAGAATATTTCAAATGTTTATTCAAGTTTATATTTAAACTTCACTAGCTATTATTTAATACTATTTTCTTTATAATAATTTACATAAATGGTATATTTTACATTATTTAGACTACTACAAAAATCCCCAAACTCCACTTGAAACCCTAGTTCTCGTTAAATCACTAAGTCTATTATTAAACCTTAATCTTGTAAATATATATATCTAGGTACCTTGTGAAGGTTTACGTTGGATCGACGACTATTATATTTCTTATTATTCATCAATTATATACTTATTGATCAAGTGAGTATTTCTATACCCTTTTTGTTTATTTATACACTTTGGGGTGAAACATGTTACCTTATAAATATTGCACTTGTAAACCCGTTTGATTCTTGTAAACACTTGGGCAATTCACTCATTTGTTGTGGTTAGTTGAACTTCAGTAATTACCATGTATTGACTATTATATGTGCAATCATTAACTATTGCTAGCCTGGCGACGTCATAGATCTATGGGCCTGACAAGCCTACTTGGTTAATCCAAGTACACTTTGCTAATCGTATAATCTTGTAAACGTTGTAAACTGTCAAGGTTTGATTGTTACATATGTCATACATCCCTAGTTACTTTGCTCACTAACTTATGACATGAATTGCCATATTTTATATATGTATGTATCAAAACTATAGAAATCTCACCAACATTATGTTGACCTTTTTTATTTTTAATATGTTTCAGGAAACGCGCAAGTTTGATTGTCATCTTTGAAGCTTATTCACATCTAGGAATGGACCTAGTTAAATAAATGGATTGTCCTTGGATTATTTCATGTTACGTTATGTTGATTTCTTTTTTTGAAACTTATGGTTGTAATTTACCTTTGAAACTTATGGTTATAATATTTGGAATAAATAATAGCGTTATGTGGTTGTGAACAATCTTATCACATCTCGACGATTCCGCCGTCAAGGTTGGGGTGTGACAGATTGGTATCAGAGCCCATAACTATAGGGATTTAGGTTATTAGAAATGGTGACCTAGACTATAGTTTATGCATGAACCTTATAGAATAATATTTATATTCTTGTAAATATATATATGGTTTGTATGCTACATAATGTTATGCCTTCTTATGTGCAACTTGATACCTTAGCATAGGATTACCTTGTAAATGCTAAAACATTGTTACTTGCCTCCCCTAGACTTATTTTTGATTCTTTAATTCTCCCCGACGAATGAAACTTCTTAAACTTATTCTCAATGACACGTGGGTTCGTACGCCTTATATCTATGGTTTAAATCTTTAGACTTTATGTCTAATCTATACAAATCTCATCAAGGTTTTGATTCCATGAACCTAAGGAATATTGTATGACACATAGACACCTGTATTCTGGATTTCCTGGCAAAAAGCCTTCGGGCTAAGGTAAGTATTTCGCATAAATCCTACAGGACTAGTTATGCTTACCTGGGGATTTCTGGGATGAGTGATAAACTATGGTCAACATACACAAGTTTCTAAGGCAAATGGGTCAATTTACCTTGACGTGTCAACGTTTCCAAATGGTAATGCGTTACCAAATATAACCATTCCATGTGCCTTACAACCCTTGACTTATTCTTATTTAAATTACTATCCTTTATTATTCTCATTCCCCTGTCTAACTCATTTTGTATATCCAGCATGTCTCGTCACCATGGAAAGCGTGGAAGTTCTAATCGTAAACTCGCTGCAATGATCGCCTGGCAAATGGCTGTTGTGCTCCTGTCAATGGTTGTTGAACTTAGCAGCACCTTAATGGCCAATAACAACAACAACACCAATGGAAACAATAGTGGTGGTGACAACAATGCTCATGGGGAAAATAGCAACAACCAAGGTGGGAATAATTGCACCTGCACATTCAAGCATTTCAACTCGTGCAAACCCACTAGCTTTAGTGGAAAGGAAGGAGCCACTGGACTTCTCGAGTGGTTCAAAAGTATGGAGAACACGTTTATCGTTAGCGAGTGTCCCGATGAATTCAAGGTCCGCTATGCTGCAAGCGTCCTTCAACAACGGGCGCTCACGTGGTGGCATAGTGAGAAAAGGAACCGAGGGGCTGAAGCTGCCTTTGCATTACCTTGGGAAGAACTTAAGGACATAATGATCCAAAAGTTCTATCCGAGGAGTGAATTGCAGAAGCTGGAGGAAGAATTTTGGAATCTTTGTTGATGCATGTATGTCCCTAGATCATGATTTGTAATGTAATAGATCTTGTCTGTCTGATTATGATGTAATATGTAATGATTAATGAAATGATATGGATTGTTTGTGTTTTGTAATGTCTAATATTTCATTAATGAGTCGTTATTGAGTTGATTAATTGGGTTTATGATTGTTTGAATGGTTACACATAATGTTATATTAATTAAAACATTCAAACTTAACATAATGAAGTTCTCATGCGAATGGCCCATGCGAATAGACCACACGCATGAATAACTTCATACGATTGACTCAATCGCACGACTGAACCAGGAGACTGGATCAGTCGTATGATTGACACATAAGATTGGCTCAGTCGCACGACTGAACACTCAGTCGTGCGGATGAATCAACCGCATGGTTCAATCGCACGACTGAACCATACTTATGGTTCAGTCGCACGATTGAACAATACTAACCTATAAATAGACCCAATTCGGGGAAAAACGTAAGCATTCATACCATGACGACTCCAGACGTACCCTAGCCGTCCAGAAGCCTCCCAAATCGTTCTCCAAGTTCACAGAACACATTAGATCGATTCCTAATCGACTTCTAACGTTAGATTCAATTCTTGATTGATTCTTCGTGTGTTCTCACTGATTGGATCACCAATCAAATAGGATTCCGCACTATTTGATCTGGTTTACACGCTAATCACTAGGTATTTCGTTCAAATACCAGGTCCTAACAAGTGGTATCAGAGCATTGGCTCTTGATTACGTGTTGATTCAATCAAGATTGCATAAAAGTTTGTGTTTTTGCACTAAAAACGCAATCTTTGGTGTCAAAAGTGATCTTGGACGTTCCCTGCTCATCAAAGTTTGGTTTCTACGGACTTAGGCGATTAGACATTGCGAAATTCGAATTTTTACGGCTGAAACACGTCAAACCTAGAAAATTTCGCAAAACAGCAGCTTCAGTCGCACGAGTGACCCATTCGCACGACTGGACTCCATTCGCGTGACCCATTCGCACGATTGGACCTAGTCGCACCTTCATTCGGCCGACTGAACCGTTCGTTCGCATAGCTCATACGCACCAGATTCATTCGCACGACTGAACCAATCGCCCAGTTTAGCCGCACGATTGAACCAGTCGCAGAGTTCATACGCACGACTAGACCATACGCATCCTTCAGTCGCATCAGTGAAAGTTTGTTTGATTAGACTTAAAGTTATTCGCCATGGAAGATCAGATGTCAGCCTTTACTGCTGGGAAGGACTCTAGGATAAAGAATCTGCTGTTGCTTGAGAGTGAGGTGGGTAATCATAATAAACCACCAAAGCTCTTGACTTTAGATGAGTTTCCCCACTGGAAACAACATTATGAGATCTACCTCAATGGAGTGGATCGTAATCTGTGGGAAGCCATCGAGATTGGTTATAGTACACCGGTGGGAGCTGATGGAGTTAAGCTAATGTTAGGTGGGATGACGGACGCGCAGAAAGTTAAGTACAATGCAGAGAAAAGAGTTTATGCATTGATTACACAGTCTATCCCCAAAGACATATTCCACCAGTACTCAGAGAATAAGCAGTCCAAGAAACTGTGGGATGAGCTAGAGAAGAGGTATGATGGGAATGCTTCGTTGAAGGCAATCAAGGCCAAGGAGTTAAAGAAGGAATTCGATAACTTCTCATCGATTGGTAACGAGAGTTTAGACGACGTCATCGATAGATTCTACCATTTGATGAGCGAACTGCATACACATGGAGTGGAAACTACCATGGAAGAGAAAGTGAGTAACTTTGCAGACGGATTGCCTGATAAGTGGGCTTCATTCGTGTCTAACCTGAGACAGAATGGAATGCTTGCAAAGCTGGATATTAATGACTTCATTCTTAAGTTGCGAGAAGAAGCACTTAGGATGAAGTACAGAGCTCAGAAGTCTTCGTACACTCAAAATCCAGCTTTGTACAACGCCACGCCACAAGCTAAGACATCTGGAGCACCTCTCCAAATTGCATTTGTGTCTAGCTCGTCGGATCCTTCACATGCTTCTCCTTCAGGATCAGACACGTCAGGGTCTTCTTGTACCCACTATATTGGATCTGAAGCAAGTGCTACTAAACTGAAGACCGAGAACCTCGGTAATGTGACTGTGGAAGTAGCTCGAGAGCATATGGATCTTTTAGCTGCAGTGGTTCATTCATATGATGGACTTGTTGCCGGGAAGATTGGAAACTGCCATCTGGCAGACGAGGACTATGAGCAAGTGGACGAAATGGAGCTTGAGAGGATGGACATAATGTGGTCCTTAGCAAGTGCTGTCCGGAGGGCGAAGAAGTTTGTTAAAAAAACCGGACAGAATTTGGTAGCTACTAAGGATACCACCTTTGGCTTTGACAAGAGCAAAGTGACCTGCTTCAACTGTGGAGAGAAGGGGCACTTCAAGAGAGAATGTGTCAAGCCAAAGAAGACGGATAACGGGAACCCATTCTCGTCCTTTACTCACCAAGACAAGCAAGCTTCCAGTTCTACTTCATCAAGCAAGGATCCAAAAGCCTTGACTGCTCATGATGATGAAGGACAAGATTGGAGCTTTAGATTTGTCTCACCAGGGGAATCAAACATTGCAAGTGTAGAGGATATTGATGATGATTCTGCGAGTGAAGGTGATCTAGCAGTTGAGATAGCGATGTCACACAGTGAAGAAGCAACTGCAACCAAGGTCAGTTACAAGCCTAAGGAGGAGACTTCCACGTCAGAGACAGAAAAGACAGAATCACCAGAACCAGAGACATCTGATGCTGCGTTGATGGCTAGCTCTTCTGAACCAACTCAGGTAAGTACTACTGACCAAATGTTTGATAATCATGTTTGTTCTGCTTGTGATATTTTTAGGAATAGCATAGATGAAAAATTTGCTAGGTTATTAGATCATAATGATAACTTAGTAAAAGATTTGCAACTGTGCACTGAGGCTAATAGAGTATTAAAACAAAATGAGCATAGTTATAAAGAAAAGATAGACCTATTGACTAAACAGCTTAGGGAAACCGAAGTAGTTGCCTTTAACCAAGCTAATGACATTAGGTACTATCTAAACTCCCTAGAAGACACTAAGAAGCAAAAGGCAGTTCTAGAAGTAGAAGTAAATTCATTAAAACAGAAACTGCATAGTTGGACTAGTTCTTCACACATAGTTCAACACTTAGTGAGAGAAAGGAATAACGGGGAGGGATTGGGTTACAAAGTGGTTCCACCACCACCTAAGACCTTGATGAACACTAAGACTAGACCAGTAAATAATAACCCCATCAAGGATCACGTGGTGTCTACTCCTCTTGTTAGTGATCCAGATACCTCATGTTCATCTATAGAATCTGGACACAAACAAAAGGATGCCACTTCAAAGGCAAAGGGTAAATTGCCTTGTGTTAATCTGGAAAAGGAATTTGAAAAAGTTAACTTAAAGTCAGGGTCAAACAGAGTCAAATCAGAACTTAAAAAGACTTCAAATGTTAATTTTTCACATGCTTCAAGTCAAAAACCAGTTAACCAAAAAGATAAAGATGGTAAACAGGTTAAAACAGTTAACTTTGTTAAACCAGAGAAAACATCAAAAGAACCAGAGTCAAAACCTAAAGTGATTGATGTTACTAGAGTGTCACACACTTCTCCACAGAGAAAGTTTAATCATAAAGTTGATAGCAGGTCATGCTACAACTGTGGAGAATGTGGACACATTGCTTCCTATTGTCCTTTCTATCAGACACCTAGGAAGAAGATTGAACTTCAGGACTCTAAGCCTAGGTCTTCTAAGAGGAGCTCTCTGACTCCACCTAGAAGAACTAGTGAACCTAAAGTTCAACCTGTAAGCCAGTCAACTGTTTACCACAAACAGGCTTTGCACAAGTCTGGCTTATGGAAAGAGAAGTCATCCTACGTGTCTGATATTGATGACAAGAAGGAACCTGAGCTACCCTCACCCTCAAGGGTCAATGGGTGGAGTTTATGATGTGTGATGCCTCTGGGAAACCCAAGCCAGTAAAGGCTTGGGTTCCTAACCTAAACTAATTCTTTACTTTGTATGTGCAGGGTGTTCGATACAGTGCTGAGACTAACACGTGGATTGTAGACAGCGGAGCATCCAGGCACATGACAGGAAATAGGGCCTTTTATCAAACGTCAAGCAAATAAAAGGAGGGCATGTTTCCTTTGCTGGAAACAAGGGAGGCTATATCACAGCTCAGGGAGAAGTGGGAAATCAGAAAGTTAAGTTTGATAAGGTGAACTATGTTCAACAACTTCAAAATAACTTGCTTTCTGTTTCCCAAATCTGTGATAAAGGATTTAAGGTCATCTTCGACAACAAGAAGTGTTACGTGCTGAAGAAAGACTACGTGATCCCAGAGGACCAAGTTCTGATGACTGCTTCAAGATATAAAGACCTTTATGTCTTGGATCTGTCAACAGCTGCTACAACGGATCATGAGGTTCAGTGCTTTCTATCTAAAGCTACTGAGAAGGATTCCATCTCCTGGCATAGGAGAATGGGACACATTAGTCAAAGGAAATGAATCATCTGATTCAGAAGGATTTGGTGAGAGGAGTTAATGTCAAGAACTTCCAGCTTCCTGACTTTTGTGTAGCTTGCAAGAAAGGCAAACAGAAGAAGAAGTCTCATAAGGAAAAGAAAGTTCATTCAATAGAACTTCCTCTTGAACTTCTTCACATGGATCTGTTTGGTCCAGTCAGTACAAAGAGCATTGCAGGCGACTTGTACTGTTTTGTGGTCACTGATGACTACTCAAGGTTCACTTGGGTAATGTTTTTGAAATCCAAATCAGAAACATTTGAGTCATTCAAGGAGTTAGTAACCACACTGGAATCTCTCTACAAGCTGAAGGTTAGACAAGTACGCTCAGACAACGGGACAGAATTCAAGAACCAATGGATGGAGGCATACTGCAAGGAAAAGGGAATTGTGCATCAATTCACTTCTGCCTACACACCTCAGATGAATGGCGTTGCTGAGAGAAAGAACAGAAGCTTGATAGAGACAGCACGGACTATGCTGGCAGACTCGAAACTGCCTATCCAATTCTGGAATGAGGCAGTGGCAAATGCATGTTATACACTGAATCGAGTCCTGATAGTCAAGCGCCACGGAAAGACATGTTACGAGCTACTACAAAGACGCAAACCGAATTTGGAGTATCTTGAACCTTTTGGCGCGCCGTGCACACTTCTGAAGAAGACACAAGAAGGAAAATTCAGCGAGAAGGCGATGAAGGAATCTTTCTAGGATACAACATACCGAACAAGCGAGTTTACAACAACTCAACGGGTCTTGTAGAAGTGTGGTGTAATGTTGACGTTCAGCGATATACCACACCACCTACAGGCAAAGGACCCGCCTACTTCTTCGATTATGATGGATTCTTCAAGTCCTTCAACATCCCTCTCTCTCCCTCGGATGATGAGTTAGCTACTAGGATGATGTATGATATTTTGAATACACCATCTAGCTCACAGGGAGAATCATCTACTCAGTCAGGGGGAGTAGTCAATGACAGTGACTCCTCCTCTGAAGATGAAGCTGAAGCAGATGACCAGAACAGTCAGGAGGAACAGGTTCCAGTTCCTGAAAGTCCACAAGCATCTACCAGTGATGCACCTTCGACTTCGGAACCTCAAACTCCATCTACCTCAGATGCAGAACCAAATGTTCATAATCTTGGCTCTGAGGTAGCTGTTCCTACTACTCCAGGATCACGACTAAACGTCTATCATCCCCTTGACAATGTCATTGGGGATGTCAGATCAGGAGTACAAACCCGAAATCAGCTATACTCAGCTGATTACGCCTCGGTTATGGAGAAAGGTTATATTCATGATGGTGCTTATCGGTGTTTTGTCTCGCAGTTTGAGCCAAAATATGTCAGTGATGCACTAAATGATGAGGCGTGGGGAGTGCCATGCAAGAAGAACTTTTCAGTTCAAGAAGTTAGGAGTGTGGACTCTGGTTGATAGACCTAAAGGTGCTAAAGTCATTGGCACCAAATGGGTACTGAAATGCAAGAAGGATGACCAAGGGGTCATTATCAGGAAAAAGCTCGATTGGTGGTTCAAGGTTTTCGCCAAGTCGAGGGGATTGACTACAATGAGGTGTTTGCACCCGTGGCAAGGATGGAAGCCATTCGTATCTTCCTTGCCTATGCATCGTACATGAAGATTAAAGTCTACCAATTAGATGTGAAGAGTGCATTCCTTCATGGGGAAATCAGAGAAACAGTCTATGTCAGTCAACCCGAGGGATTTGAAGATCCTTATCATCGGGATAGAGTTTACAAGCTCGACAAGGCTTTATACGGGCTTCATCAAGCTCCAAGAGCTGGTATGAGAAACTCTCGACTCTCTTGTGACACATGGCTTTCGTAGGGGAGTCATTGACTGCACGCTGTTTATTAAAGAAAAGGATGGCGACCTACTACTCGTACAGATCTATGTTGATGACATAATCTTCGGTTCAAAGAACGAAGAGTTATGCAAAGAGTTTGAAGCAGTTATGAAGAAAAGATTTGAGAGATGATGCTATGGGGGAGATGAAGTCTTTCTTCGGGTTACAGGTGGATCAGACTCCAAATGGGATCTTTCTACATCAGACCAAGTATGTAGGAGACATTCTCAGTCGCTTTGACATGGAGAATGCTTCTGCTGCTGACTCCACTTGCTACGATCATGATATAGCACCTGATGAAAATGGAGATCTTGTCGATGCCACGATGTACCGAGGAATGATTGGATCCCTCATGTATCTCACTGCCTCAAGACCTGATATCATGTATGCTACATGTTTATGTTCTAGATATCAGGCTAAGCCAGAGGTCAACCATCTGATCAAGGTCAAAGATTTTTCGTTATCTGAAGGGTACACCCACACTTGGGTTGTGGTACCCTCATGATGATGACTTTGAGCTTACCGCGTATAGTGACTCGAATTACGGGGGCTGCAAGATGAACTACAAGTCTACATCAGCAGGGTGTCAATTCTTTGGGAGAAGATTAGTTACCTAGCAGTGTAAGAAGCAGACATCGGTTGCATTGTCAATTTGTGAAGCTGAGTATGTTGCTGCTGCAAGTTGCTGTTCACAAATCATCTGGATTCAACAGCAAATGTGGGATTACGGTTTAAAGTTCTCTTCTACTCCTATTTTTGTTGATAACTCTGCTGCAATTGCAGTAACTAAAAATCCGATCCAAATCCTAAGACCAAACATATCGGTATTAAATACCATTTCATAAGAGACTGTTTTGAAAAGAACTTGATTGATGTGGTTAAAATTAATACTGATTTTCAACGCGCAGACCTCTATACTAAAGCCTTTGATAAACCACGTTTTCAATATTTGCTAGAGGTCAACGGCGTTAAAAAGAAAAGTGAGGTTATTCCTGATGATGATAATGTGTAGTCCGATGTAGTTTAGTTAAAGTTTTCTTTTTATTTTATTTTATTTTATCTGTTTATTTTCGTCTGTTTAATTTAAACTTATGTTATTTTGCTGTTTATTTAAATCCTAAAATAATTAAACCAGTAATGATTTTAGTATTTTAGGGGAAGAATATGTCAGCAAGTTAACATTCAAAAAAATACGAAGGAGAAGGAGTGAATAGCTGATATAAGGTAGATCGTATCTGTGATACCGATTCAAAACCTTTGGAAAATGATAGTACACAGGAACAAATCAAGAGGGACTTTAAAATTTAAGTTTAGAAAAGATGCAAAAATTCAAAGTATAAGTCTGTGTAGTCTATGCAATATAAAAGGGAAGATGATAGAAAACTGGTAACTCCTAAGGTAACACAAAGAAAGTAGACCTAGAGGTTACTAGACCACAAATGATATGTCGGTAGATTCAACACAATAGATGATTAGACCTGACTGGTGATCTCAAGATCAAACTAAGTTGTTAAACTGACTGTGGGCTTCCATCTTATCACTGGTTAACACAATCAACAATATTCCAATAAGGGGTAATGAGCATGTAAACGCCACAAATGTGTGCGGATGACCATAATTAGAGCAAAGCAAGAAAAAAAAATGAAAGACAAATGCTATAAAGCTAATGACTTATGTTGTTGGTGCATTTTATGCAAAATAAAATAAGCTGCTCTAACAAGGAGATAGGTTGTGTGCCTCTCTGCTGTGCGATGGCACTGACCTGAGGATAAGCACAACCTAGATATTCTAGAATTCATTGTTGTTTGCCGCCTCTCTGCTGTGCGATGGCACTGACCTGAGGACTGGCTTCTCTTTGAAAGCTCTAAGAATAGTCTCTTCTTGTAATAATACCCGCAGACCGCTCAAAAGCTCCTGAGGAATGTTGATTACCATATAAGTGTGGGATCCACAAATGTTAGTTGAAATAATTAAACCTAAATCAATCACCAGTCGGTGTCAAAAGTCTGTGTATGGATTTAAGTGGACAAACATATTGACAATCATTGTGGCTGCAATTCTCAAAAGTTCAAATCAATGTGAAAATCTAAGAGTTCCAATATGATTTCCTTAAGTTGCTAATGACTCTAGATGAACACCAAGAATGGAGCATCAAAAGATTTTGATAACTAGTCCCAAATGATTTGACTTGCCTGTATGATTCCAAAATTGAATTGGTCCAGGTGTGGTCAATCCAAGTTGAAGCTGTCTATTCCAGAACCAAATCCCGTAGATGTCCATCTTAGGATTTATCTCTCACAAAAAGCCAAAAACAAGTCTTGTTTTTAGTATTTAGTTTAAATTTTCTAAGTTAGTTAGTAGTTTTAGTTTGTTAGTTTGTCGGACTACATCAGGAAAATCAGTAAGGGATCAACTCACTAAAAAGGGTCATGTCTGAGATGACCACATGTGCTTTAAAAGTTTAAAACAGTCACGTCTGAGGTGACAAAGTGTTTAAAAAAGGTCACGTCTGAGGTGACTAAATTGTTTAAAAGGATCACGTCTGAGGTGGTCAAAAAGTTTTCGAGTTAAAATGATCATGTCTGAGATGATCAAAAGCTCATAACGTTAATTTCAAAAAATAAAGGGTTTTAAATGTAAATTGGTAAAAATGGCAGAAAATTAACTAAGTATGACCCATTCGCACGATTGGACCATGAGAATGGACCAACCGTGCGAATGGCTTCCACTCGCACGAATGGACATGAGATTGAGCCATTCACACGAATGGCTTATCAGAATGACCCATTCGACCGATTGGAAGGGGGCGAATGAGTCAGTCGACCGACTGAGACTCATTCGGTCAACTGAACATGCGAATGAAAGGCACGACTGAGTCAGTCGACCGACTGAACCTCAGTCGGTCAACAGCATGCGACTGACTGGGCCAATCGTACGATTGAGCCTTAGTCGCCCGAATGAACTGAGCGACCGAGGCCAGTCGGCCGATTGAACTCAGCTTCAGTATTTAAAGGGCACAGTCGATCGCATTTCATTCATCACACCCCAACCGCTCTCAAATCGCACACCCTACCGTTACGCTGCCAAATTTTCATTAGACTTTGTTTTCGTCTTGATCTTGATTCACTGACTCTCGCTATTGATTATACAGGTAGTTTTAAGTTCCATCTTCCCAAAACCTGAAGGATTTAAACCCTAATTTGGGTTATTCGACTGTATAACAAGAACGAGACTTAAAAGACCTAATAACCTACCAAAACTATGCAAAACGTTAAAATTAAGTCTAATAGGTTATTAGTAACTAGAATGCGAGTCTATTGAACCGGTTATCTATGTTAAAACACTTGTTGTGTTAAAGATTCGAACGGTTGGCGACTGAACTACAGGACAGGCGACTGGTCGCCGGATGAACTCCAATCGCACGATTGAAACTTGCGATTGGGTAAATCGCCCGAATGAACCATGCGATTGAGCTCAGTCGGCCGACTGAACCATTAGCAGACTCAGTCAGCAGACTGAACCCAATCGCATGTCACATTGACCAGAATGAGCTCAGTCGCATGAAAGGACAGCCGACTGACTTCAGTTTCATGATTCATTCGCACGAATGAATCAGAAAGAATTTCAACATTACACTTAGAACAAAAGTTTTAATGTATTATGTACTAATGGTTCTATGTCATGTATTTTTCAGGATAATGGCTGAGAGATGGTCCATAAATCCAAAGCACAACATCTGTGCTCATTTGGATCACACTACTAGGAACGGGGCCGAGTTCACCGATATTATAGCCTTCCTTAGACGGTCCCAGATCCATAGGATGTTCTCTGAAAGCCAAGTACTCTGGGGACATCAATGTTGGGGTACTCAACAAGAGTAACCTCTGTCCCCAGTTCAAGTATCTTGCGCATGTTCTACTCAAGTGCATAGCTTCCAGGAAGGGAGGCTTTGACGAGCTATCTGATCAGATACAGAACACGTATGCTGCGTTGGTGCTGAACCACCCGTTCAGCTTCTCCAAAATGATCTTCACCTATCTGGTGGAGAACATTGAGGGAAAAGGGAAGGAGGGCTTCTGCATGTATCCGAGGTTTATGCAGATGATTATAGATCAGAAGCTTCCCTCCCTGCCGAAGGAGAAGGAGGATGCGGTAGTGCTCGAGGTCATGGATGACACTACGTTGGGGAGGATGAAGGTGTACAGGGGGAAGCAAGTGAAACCCCCTGTTAGGAGGTTGTTTGGGCATCTGGCCCGGGAAGAGTACGTGGTGCCAGCCAAGAGAAAGTGGCGCCACGATGATAGTGATTCCGATGTGGAGCAGATTGCTCTGCCAGCTCATGACTCGGATGATGATGATAGTGGAGACGCCGAGGACGATATGCCTGCTCCACCGAGAGGCACTGTGTCTGATGTTATTCCCCCGGTGTCTGCCCCAGCTGGAGATATTGCTGACACAGCCGGATTTCATCAGGAGTTTGTTGTTGGTGCTGAGGAGGAGGAGGAGTCTGATGAGGAGCCCCTCACGTGAACTGTGGGAAGCAAGGTTGTTCCCACAGAACATGGGCTACGGATGGTTGGTGAACACCCGAGAGACTCCAGAGAGACTGAGACTGACCCGAGTTATGCTCCGGGTTCAACAGGCAGGGTTGTAGGGGGAGCATCCACCTCCACAGGGACGAGGAGGAAGAGGATGGCTCAGCCCCATGGACTGAAGAAGAAGAAGCGTCGACTGACCTTCGTTACTACCGTAGCCTCTACATCCACCACCACAGCTACCACAGCCACCACATCCACCACAGCTACCACAGCCACCACCATACCTACCACCACAGTACACATCCCATCCACCACCATACCATTTACACCCATATCACCTCCACCATTTTACTGACCCATCTTCACTACAGCCACCACCACCACCACCTCACACCATGCCGGACCGTCAGCCCATACCTCACATTCTTATGGATCACCTCTACCTCCAATCGGGGTAGAGGAACAGCTGTCAGCGCTAAACCGTATGGTGATGCGCTTACTAGCTGCTGATGAGGAGAAAGCTGCACAGATACGCCAGCTTACCGACCTGACTGCTGCCCAATCTCAACAGATGGTAGAGCAGGCTCGTGTTATAGAGCAGCAGGCTCAGCTGATGGATGCACAGCGTGTAGAGATGTCCCAACTCCAGGAGCAGCATGCCCAATCAGCCAAAAGGATAGAGGAGTTGGAGACCACCAACAAGACCATCATGCTGCGGCTAAAGGGATCAAAGGATGAGCCCTTAAAGATCAAGGAAGGGGATGGAGATGATGGTGATGACGATGGTGATGATGATGATGATGAAGATGATGATGAGGATGAAGAGGGTGATACATAGGATGAGGAGGAAACTGACGAAGATAGAACAGAGAGGAAGGATGATGATGACGAAGCAGAAGGAGGGGATGCGGCTGCATCGGCCTCTGCTTCAGGTCAAGAAAGAAGGTCAAAGAACAGACAGGACCAGTCATCTACCACCTCTGCTCCTCCGAGTGATGAGACTTTGATTCAAGATAAAAGTAAAGACTAGATGTTCTATGTATTTATTTACTTTTATGTTTGAATTATGTATTAAAAAAACAATGTATTGAATGTTTATATATTAAGTTAATCTATTTCTGTTTGATTACTTACTAATGATGTATGTGTTGAATGTTTAAATCAAACAGATCCAAATTATCAAAGAGATGAGTTTGATGTTGCTCCCCTTCAACAGGTCAAGACTCAACTAACCATGATTCTTGATCTGCAAGGGATCGTAAGAAGGTCTGTGAGTTATACCCCTGAAGAAGAGGAAATAATTCATGACCTATCTAACGAGCAACTCGCAGAGATCTTCAAGCTCAATCCGGATGAAATAGTTAAAGATGCTCCAACAGTTGATTCGACTAGTGATGAAGAGCTCAACGATGTTGATGAAGTCGAGGTCGAAGATATCACTGCAGAGGAGTACCCTCAGTATGCTGACAATGAGGGTAATGTGGTCCCCAATCTGGGTGAGTCCCTCGTCAGTGATACTTTTGAGGTGCTGAACAAGATGGAGCAGGAAACTGAGAAGGCAGAAGGAACAGCCCAAGCCTCAAATGATGATGTTGACAGTCGAAAGGCTGAGTGGGCTGCATGTTTTGAAGAAGTTAGAGCCCAACGTGCTGCACCGAATAAAGATGCCTACACCAAGCTCTACAGAGTCAAGAAACACCACAAGGTGTCTGGCAGGATTATAGCATGGGCGTATTTTGATGATCTTAATGCTTATGCAGTTAAGAGAGAACAGGGCATAGAGTACTTCAGATTCCCACATGATCTGAAGACTCTACCAGGTTTTGAGCTCAACCAGCTGGCTAAGCTAAAGCTTTTGTATGCTGACCCGAGGAAGATGTCAGGCTGGTTCGAGGCTGCCCTTAAGAAGGAGTACCACACCAGATGGGTTAACTTCAGACCCCAACAGCCTACTAGGTACATAAGAAGGTCTGAGGTTGATGCCATTACTGGCAAACCCAAGATAGTGTTGAAGTGGAGTCCTCCGCGCACAATGTCGAGAATCCCACTCAGGGAAATGCCACAGGACTTCACTCCACACTTTAAGTGGTGGTACTATGATTGGAGAACAGCTGAAGCGGTCATAGTCCTAAGCAAAGAGGGACAAATGGATACGATCAGGGTATTCGACCCGATGTGGCTTACTAACTTGTCGGCTAATGATGTCTATACATTATACAAGTGGCCACTGTTCTATGACACGCAAGATATTGTACAAGCCCTCCAGTTCAAAATGTTATACGACTCTGCTTCGTGTTTGAGATTCACGCGGGAGTCACAAAAGAGGAGAAGTACAAGAAGTACAAGGAGGTTATGCAGAAGACAAGAGATTGGAGAGATCTAGTCCAAGGGGGAGTTTGTTGATGCATGTATGTCCCTAGATCATGATTTGTAATGTAATAGATCTTGTCTGTCTGATTATGATGTAATATGTAATGATTAATGAAATGATATGGATTGTTTGTGTTTTGTAATGTCTAATATTTCATTAATGAGTCGTTATTGAGTTGATTAATTGGGTTTATGATTGTTTGAATGGTTACACATAATGTTATATTAATTAAAACATTCAAACTTAACTTAATGAAGTTCTCATGCGAATGGCCCATGCGAATGGACCACACGCATGAATAACTTCATACGATTGACTCAATCGCACGACTGAACCAGGAGACTGGATCAGTCGTATGATTGACACATAAGATTGGCTCAGTCGCACGACTGAACACTCAGTCGTGCGGATGAATCAACCGCATGGTTCAATCGCACGACTGAACCATACTTATGGTCCAGTCGCACGATTGAACAATACTAACCTATAAATAGACCCAATTCGTGGAAAAACGTAAGCATTCATACCATTACGACTCCAGACGTACCCTAGCCGTCCAGAAGCCTCCCAAATCGTTCTCCAAGTTCACAGAACACATTAGATCGATTCCTAATCGACTTCTAACGTTAGATTCAATTCTTGATTGATTCTTCGTGTGTTCTCACTGATTGGATCGCCAATCAAATAGGATTCCGCACTATTTGATCTGGTTTACACGCTAATCACTAGGTATTTCGTTCAAATACCAGGTCCTAACAAGTGGTATCAGAGCATTGGCTCTTGATTACGTGTTGATTCAATCAAGATTGCATAAAAGTTTGTGTTTTTGCACTAAAAACGCAATCTTTGGTGTCAAAAGTGATCTTGGACGTTCCCTGCTCATCAAAGTTTGGTTTCTACGGACTTAGGCGATTAGACATTGCGAAATTCGAATTTTTACGGCTGAAACACGTCAAACCTAGAAAATTTCGCAAAACAGCAGCTTCAGTCGCACGAGTGACCCATTCGCACGACTGGACTCCATTCGCGTGACCCATTCGCACGATTGGACCTAGTCGCACCTTCATTCGGCCGACTGAACCGTTCGTTCGCATAGCTCATACGCACCAGATTCATTCGCACGACTGAACCAATCGCCCAGTTCAGCCGCACGATTGAACCAGTCGCAGAGTTCATACGCACGACTAGACCATTCGCATCCTTCAGTCGCATCAGTGAAAGTTTGTTTGATTAGACTTAAAGTTATTCGCCATGGAAGATCAGATGTCAGCCTTTACTGCTGGGAAGGACTCTAGGATACAGAACCTGCTGTTGCTTGAGAGTGAGGTGGGTAATCATAATAAACCACCAAAGCTCTTGACTTTAGATGAGTTTCCCCACTGGAAACAACGTTTTGAGATCTACCTCAATGGAGTGGATCCTAATCTGTGGGAAGCCATCGAGATTGGTTATAGTACACCGGTGGGAGCTGATGGAGTTAAGCTAACGTTAGGTGGGATGACGGACGCGCAGAAAGTTAAGTACAATGCAGAGAAAAGAGTTTATGCATTGATTACACAGTCTATCCCCAAAGACATATTCCACCAGTACTCAGAGAATAAGCAGTCCAAGAAACTGTGGGATGAGCTAGAGAAGAGGTATGATGGGAATGCTTCGTTGAAGGCAATCAAGGCCAAGGAGTTAAAGAAGGAATTCGATAACTTCTCATCGATTGGTAACGAGAGTTTAGACGACGTCATCGATAGATTCTACCATTTGATGAGCGAACTGCATACACATGGAGTGGAAACTACCATGGAAGAGAAAGTGAGTAACTTTGCAGACGGATTGCCTGATAAGTGGGCTTCATTCGTGTCTAACCTGAGACAGAATGGAATGCTTGCAAAGCTGGATATTAATGACTTCATTCTTAAGTTGCGAGAAGAAGCACTTAGGATGAAGTACAGAGCTCAGAAGTCTTCGTACACTCAAAATCCAGCTTTGTACAACGCCACGCCACAAGCTAAGACATCTGGAGCACCTCTCCAACTGCATTTGTGTCTAGCTCGTCGGTCCTTCACATGCTTCTCCTTCAGGATCAGACACGTCAGGTCTTCTTGTACCCACTATATTGGATCTGAAGCAAGTGCTACTAAACTGAAGACCGAGAACCTCGGTAATGTGACTGTGGAAGTAGCTCGAGAGCATATGGATCTTTTAGCTGCAGTGGTTCATTCATATGATGGACTTGTTGCCGGGAAGATTGGAAACTGCCATCTGGCAGACGAGGACTACGAGCAAGTGGACGAAATGGAGCTTGAGAGGATGGACATAATGTGGGCCTTAGCTAGTGCTGTCCGGAGGGCGAAGAAGTTTGTTAAAAAACCGGACAGAATTTGGTAGCTACTAAGGATACCACATTTGGCTTTGACAAGAGCAAAGTGACCTGCTTCAACTGTGGAGAGAAGGGGCACTTCAAGAGAGAATGTGTCAAGCCAAAGAAGACGGGTAACGGGAACCCATTCTCGTCCTTTACTCGCCAAGACAAGCAAGCTTCCAGTTCTACTTCATCAAGCAAGGATCCAAAAGCCTTGACTGCTCATGATGATGAAGGACAGGATTGGAGCTTTAGGTTTGTCTCACCAGGGGAATCAAACATTGCAAGTGTAGAGGATATTGATGATGATTCTGCGAGTGAAGGTGATCTAGCAGTTGAGATAGCGATGTCACACAGTGAAGAAGCAACTGCAACCGAGGTCAGTTACAAGCCTAAGGAGGAGACTTCCACGTCAGAGACAGAAAAGACAGAATCACCAGAACCAGAGACATCTGATGCTGCGTTGATGGCTAGCTCTTCTGAACCAACTCAGGTAAGTACTACTGACCAAATGTTTGATAATCATGCTTGTTCTGCTTGTGATACTTTTAGGAATAGCATAGATGAAAAATTTGCTAGGTTATTAGATCATAATGATAACTTAGTAAAAGATTTGCAACTGTGCACTGAGGCTAATAGAGTATTAAAACAAAATGAGCATAGTTATAAAGAAAAGATAGACCTATTGACTAAACAGCTTAGGGAAACCGAAGTAGTTGCCTTTAACCAAGCTAATGACATTAGGTACTATCTAAACTCCCTAGAAGACACTAAGAAGCAAAAGGCAGTTCTAGAAGTAGAAGTAAATTCATTAAAACAGAAACTGCATAGTTGGACTAGTTCTTCACACATAGTTCAACACTTAGTGAGAGAAAGGAATAACGGGGAGGGATTGGGTTACAAAGTGGTTCCACCACCACCTGAGACCTTGATGAACACTAAGACTAGACCAGTAAATAATAACCCCATCAAGGATCACGTGGTGTCTACTCCTCTTGTTAGTGATCCAGATACCTCATGTTCATCTATGAATCTGGACACAAACAAAAGGAGGCCACTTCAAAGGCAAAGGGTAAATTGCCTTGTGTTAATCTGGAAAAGGAATTTGAAAAAGTTAACTTAAAGTCAGGGTCAAACAGAGTCAAATCAGAACCTAAAAAGACTTCAAATGTTAATTTTTCACATGCTTCAAGTCAAAAACCAGTTAACCAAAAAGAGAAAGATGTTAAACAGGTTAAAACAGTTAACTTTGTTAAACCAGAGAAAACATCAAAAGAACCAGAGTCAAAACCTAAAGTGATTGATGTTACTAGAGTGTCACACACTTCTCCACAAGAAAGTTTAATCATAAAGTTGATAGCAGGTCATGCTACAACTGTGGAGAATGTGGACACATTGCTTCCTATTGTCCTTTCTATCAGACACCTAGGAAGAAGATTGAACTTCAGGACTCTAAGCCTAGGTCTTCTAAGAGGAGCTCTCTGACTCCACCTAGAAGAACTAGTGAACCTAAAGTTCAACCTGTAAGCCAGTCAACTGTTTATCACAAACAGGCTTTGCACAATCTGGCTTATGGAAAGAGAAGTCATCCTGCGTGTCTGATATTGATGACAAGAAGGAACCTGAGCTACCCTCACCCTCTAAGGGTCAATGGGTGGAGTTTATGATGTGTGATGCCTCTGGGAAACCCAAGCCAGTAAAGGCTTGGGTTCCTAACCTAAACTAATTCTTTACTTTGTATGTGCAGGGTGTTCGATACAGTGCTGAGACTAACACGTGGATTGTAGACAGCGGAGCATCCAGGCACATGACAGGAAATAGGGCCTTTTATCAAACGTCAAGCAAATAAAAGGAGGGCATGTTTCCTTTGCTGGAAACAAGGGAGGCTATATCACAGCTCAGGGAGAAGTGGGAAATCAGAAAGTTAAGTTTGATAAGGTGAACTACGTTCAACAACTTCAAAATAACTTGCTTTCTGTTTCCCAAATCTGTGATAAAGGATTTAAGGTCATCTTCGACAACAAGAAGTGTTACGTGCTGAAGAAAGACTACGTGATCCCAGAGGACCAAGTTCTGATGACTGCTTCAAGATATAAAGACCTTTATGTCTTGGATCTGTCAACAGCTGCTACAACGGATCATGAGGTTCAGTGCTTTCTATCTAAAGCTACTGAGAAGGATTCCATCTCCTGGCATAGGAGAATGGGACACATTAGTCAAAGGAAGATGAATCATTGATTCAGAAGGATTTGGTGAGAGGAGTTAATGTCAAGAACTTCCAGCTTCCTGACTTTTGTGTAGCTTGCAAGAAAGGCAAACAGACGAAGAAGTCTCATAAGGAAAAGAAAGTTCATTCAATAGAACTTCCTCTTGAACTTCTTCACATGGATCTGTTTGGTCCAGTCAGTACAAAGAGCATTGCAGGCGACTTGTACTGTTTTGTGGTCACTGATGACTACTCAAGGTTCACTTGGGTAATGTTTTTGAAATCCAAATCAGAAACATTTGAGTCATTCAAGGAGTTAGTAACCACACTGGAATCTCTCTACAAGCTGAAGGTTAGACAAGTACGCTCAGACAACGGGACAGAATTCAAGAACCAATGGATGGAGGCATACTGCAAGGAAAAGGGAATTGTGCATCAATTCACTTCTGCCTACACACCTCAGATGAATGGCGTTGCTGAGAGAAAGAACAGAAGCTTGATAGAGACAGCACGGACTATGCTGGCAGACTCGAAACTGCCTATCCAATTCTGGAATGAGGCAGTGGCAAATGCATGTTATACACTGAATCGAGTCCTGATAGTCAAGCGCCACGGAAAGACATGTTACGAGCTACTACAAAGACGCAAACCGAATTTGGAGTATCTTGAACCTTTTGGCGCGCCGTGCACACTTCTGAAGAAGACACAAGAAGGAAAATTCAGCGAGAAGGCGGATGAAGGAATCTTTCTAGGATACAACATACCGAACAAGCGAGTTTACAACAACTCAACGGGTCTTGTAGAAGTGTGGTGTAATGTTGACGTTCAGCGATATACCACACCACCTACAGGCAAAGGACCCGCCTACTTCTTCGACTATGATGGATTCTTCAAGTCCTTCAACATCCCTCTCTCTCCCTCGGATGATGAGTTAGCTACTAGGATGATGTATGATATTTTGAATACACCATCTAGCTCACAGGGAGAATCATCTACTCAGTCAGGGGGAGTAGTCAATGACAGTGACTCCTCCTCTGAAGATGAAGCTGAAGCAGATGACCAGAACAGTCAGGAGGAACAGGTTCCAGTTCCTGAAAGTCCACAAGCATCTACCAGTGATGCACCTTCGACTTCGGAACCTCAAACTCCATCTACCTCAGATGCAGAACCAAATGTTCATAATCTTGGCTCTGAGGTAGCTGTTCCTACTACTCCAGGATCACGACTAAACGTCTATCATCCCCTTGACAATGTCATTGGGGATGTCAGATCAGGAGTACAAACCCGAAATCAGCTATACTAAGCTGATTACGCCTCGGTTATGGAGAAAGGTTATATTCATGATGGTGCTTATCGGTGTTTTGTCTCGCAGTTTGAGCCAAAATATGTCAGTGATGCACTAAATGATGAGGCGTGGGGAGTGCCATGCAAGAAGAACTTTTCAGTTCAAGAAGTTAGGAGTGTGGACTCTGGTTGATAGACCTAAAGGTGCTAAGTCATTGGCACCAAATGGGTACTGAAATGCAAGAAGGATGACCAATGGGTCATTATCAGGAACAAAGCTCGATTGGTGGTTCAAGGTTTTCGCCAAGTCGAGGGGATTGACTACAATGAGGTGTTTGCACCTGTGGCAAGGATGGAAGCCATTCGTATCTTCCTTGCCTATGCATCGTACATGAAGATTAAAGTCTACCAATTAGATGTGAAGAGTGCATTCCTTCATGGGGAAATCAGAGAAACAGTCTATGTCAGTCAACCCGAGGGATTTGAAGATCCTTATCATCGGGATAGAGTTTACAAGCTCGACAAGGCTTTATACGGGCTTCATCAAGCTCCAAGAGCTTGGTATGAGAAACTCTCGACTCATCTTGTGAAACATGGCTTTCGCAGGGGAGTCATTGACTGCACGCTGTTTATTAAAGAAAAGGATGGCGACCTACTGCTCGTACAGATCTATGTTGATGACATAATCTTCGGTTCAAAGAACGAAGAGTTATGCAAAGAGTTTGAAGCAGTTATGAAGAAAGAGTTTGAGATGAGTGCTATGGGGGAGATGAAGTTCTTTCTCGGGTTACAGGTGGATCAGACTCCAAATGGGATCTTTCTACATCAGACCAAGTATGTAGGAGACATTCTCAGTCGCTTTGACATGGAGAATGCTTCTGCTGCTGGGACTCCACTTGCTACGAATCATGATATAGCACCTGATGAAAATGGAGATCTTGTAGATGCCACGATGTACCGAGGAATGATTGGATCCCTCATGTATCTCACTGCCTCAAGACCTGATATCATGTATGCTACATGTTTATGTTCTAGATATCAGGCTAAGCCAAGGTCAACCATCTGATCAAGGTCAAAGGATTTTTCGTTATCTGAAGGGTACACCCACACTTGGGTTGTGGTACCCTCATGATGATGACTTTGAGCTTACCGCGTATAGTGACTCGGATTACGGGGGCTGCAAGATGAACTACAAGTCTACATCAGCAGGGTGTCAATTCTTTGGGAGAAGATTAGTTACCTGGCAGTGTAAGAAGCAGACATCGGTTGCATTGTCAACCTGTGAAGCTGAGTATGTTGCTGCTGCAAGTTGCTGTTCACAAATCATCTGGATTCAACAGCAAATGTGGGATTACGGTTTAAAGTTCTCTTCTACTCCTATTTTTGTTGATAACTCTGCTGCAATTGCAGTAACTAAAAATCCGATCCAACATCCTAAGACCAAACATATCGGTATTAAATACCATTTCATAAGAGACTGTTTTGAAAAGAACTTGATTGATGTGGTTAAAATTAATACTGATTTTCAACGCGCTGACCTCTATACTAAAGCCTTTGATAAACCACGTTTTCAATATTTGCTAGAGGTCAACGGCGTTAAAAAGAAAAGTGAGGTTATTCCTGATGATGATAATGTGTAGTCCGATGTAGTTTAGTTAAAGTTTTCTTTTTATTTTATTTTATTTTATCTGTTTATTTTCGTCTGTTTAATTTAAACTCATGTTATTTTGCTGTTTATTTAAATCCTAAAATAATTAAACCAGTAATGATTTTAGTATTTTAGGGGAAGAATATGTCAGCAAGTTAACATTCAAAAAAATACGAAGGAGAAGGAGTGAATAGCTGATATAAGGTAGATCGTATCTGTGATACCGATTCAAAACCTTTGGAAAATGATAGTACACAGGAACAAATCAAGAGGGACTTTAAAATTTAAGTTTAGAAAAGATGCAAAAATTCAAAGTATAAGTCTGTGTAGTCTATGCAATATAAAAGGGAAGATGATAGAAAACTGGTAACTCCTAAGGTAACACAAAGAAAGTAGACCTAGAGGTTACTAGACCACAAATGATATGTCGGTAGATTCAACACAATAGATGATTAGACCTGACTGGTGATCTCAAGATCAAACTAAGTTGTTAAACTGACTGTGGGCTTCCATCTTATCACTGGTTAACACAATCAACAATATTCCAATAAGGGGTAATGAGCATGTAAACGCCACAAATGTGTGCGGATGACCATAATTAGAGCAAAGCAAGAAAAAAAATGAAAGACAAATGCTATAAAGCTAATGACTTATGTTGTTGGTGCATTTTATGCAAAATAAAATAAGCTGCTCTAACAAGGAGATAGGTTGTGTGCCTCTCTGCTGTGCGATGGCACTGACCTGAGGATAAGCACAACCTAGATATTCTAGAATTCATTGTTGTTTGCCGCCTCTCTGCTGTGCGATGGCACTGACCTGAGGACTGGCTTCTCTTTGAAAGCTCTAAGAATAGTCTCTTCTTGTAATAATACCCGCAGACCGCTCAAAAGCTCCTGAGGAATGTTGATTACCATATAAGTGTGGGATCCACAAATGTTAGTTGAAATAATTAAACCTAAATCAATCACCAGTCGGTGTCAAAAGTCTGTGTATGGATTTAAGTGGACAAACATATTGACAATCATTGTGGCTGCAATTCTCAAAAGTTCAAATCAATGTGAAAATCTAAGAGTTCCATATGATTTCCTTAAGTTGCTAATGACTCTGGATGAACACCAAGAATGGAGCATCAAAAGATTTTGATAACTAGTCCCAAATGATTTGACTTGCCTGTATGATTCCAAAATTGAATTGGTCCAGGTGTGGTCAATCCAAGTTGAAGCTGTCTATTCCAGAACCAAATCCCGTAGATGTCCATCTTAGGATTTATCTCTCACAAAAAGCCAAAAACAAGTCTTGTTTTTAGTATTTAGTTTAAATTTTCTAAGTTAGTTAGTAGTTTTAGTTTGTTAGTTTGTCGGACTACATCAGGAAAATCAGTAAGGAATCAACTCACTAAAAGGGTCATGTCTGAGATGACCACATGTGCTTTAAAAGTTTAAAACAGTCACGTCTGAGGTGACAAAGTGTTTAAAAAAGGTCACGTCTGAGGTGACAAAATTGTTTAAAAGGATCACGTCTGAGGTGATCAAAAAGTTTTCGAGTTAAAATGATCATGTCTGAGATGATCAAAAGCTCATAACGTTAATTTCAAAAGTTAAAAGGGTTTTAAATGTAAATTGGTAAAAATGGCAGAAAATTAACTAAGTGTGACCCATTCGCACGATTGGACCATGAGAATGGACCAACCATGCGAATGGCTTCCACTCGCACGAATGGATATGAGATTGAGCCATTCACACGAATGGCTTATCAGAATGACCCATTCGACCGATTGGAAGGGGGCGAATGAGTCAGTCGACCGACTGAGACTCATTCGGTCAACTGAACATGCGAATGAAAGGCACGACTGAGTCAGTCGACCGACTGAACCTCAGTCGGTCAATAGCATGCGACTGACTGGGCCAATCGCACGATTGAGCCTTAGTCGCCCGAATGAACTGAGCGACTGAGGCCAGTCGGCCGATTGAACTCAGCTTCAGTATTTAAAGGGCACAGTCGATCGCATTTCATTCATCACACCCCAACCGCTCTCAAATCGCACACCCTACCGTTACGCTGCCAAATTTTCATTAGACTTTGTTTTCGTCTTGATCTTGATTCACTGACTCTCGCTATTGATTATACAGGTAGTTTTAAGTTCCATCTTCCCAAAACCTGAAGGATTTAAACCCTAATTTGGGTTATTCGACTGTATAACAAGAAACGAGACTTAAAAGACCTAATAACCTACCAAAACTATGCAAAACGTTAAAATTAAGTCTAATAGGTTATTAGTAACTAGAATGCGAGTCTATTGAACCGGTTATCTATGTTAAAACACTTGTTGTGTTAAAGATTCGAACGGTTGGCGACTGAACTACAGGACAGGCGACTGGTCGCCGGATGAACTCCAATCGCACGATTGAAACTTGCGATTGGGTAAATCGCCCGAATGAACCATGCGATTGAGCTCAGTCGGCCGACTGAACCATTCGCAGACTCAGTCAGCAGACTGAACCCAATCGCATGTCACATTGACCAGAATGAGCTCAGTCGCATGAAAGGACAGCCGACTGACTTCAGTTTCATGATTCATTCGCACGAATGAATCAGAAAGAATTTCAACATTACACTTAGAACAAAAGTTTTAATGTATTATGTACTAATGGTTCTATGTCATGTATTTTTCAGGATAATGGCTGAGAGATGGTCCATAAATCCAAAGCACAACATCTGTGCTCATTTGGATCACACTACTAGGAACGGGGCCGAGTTCACCGATATTATAGCCTTCCTCAGACAGTCCCAGATCCATAGGATGTTCTCTGAAAGCCAAGTACTCTGGGGACATCAATGTTGGGGTACTCAACAAGAGTAACCTCTGTCCCCAGTTCAAGTATCTTGCGCATGTTCTACTCAAGTGCATAGCTTCCAGGAAGGGAGGCTTTGACGAGCTATCTGATCAGATACAGAACGCGTATGCTGCGTTGGTGCTGAACCACCCGTTCAGCTTCTCCAAAATGATCTTCACCTATCTGGTGGAGAACATTGAGGGAAAAGGGAAGGAGGGCTTCTGCATGTATCCGAGGTTTATGCAGATGATTATAGATCAGAAGCTTCCCTCCCTGCCGAAGGAGAAGGAGGATGCGGTAGTGCTCGAGGTCATGGATGACACTACGTTGGGGAGGATGAAGGTGTACAGGGGGAAGCAAGTGAAACCCCCTGTTAGGAGGTTGTTTGGGCATCTGGCCCGGGAAGAGTACGTGGTGCCAGCCAAGAGAAAGTGGCGCCACGATGATAGTGATTCCGATGTGGAGCAGATTGCTCTGCCAGCTCATGACTCGGATGATGATGATAGTGGAGACGCCGAGGACGATATGCCTGCTCCACCGAGAGGCACTGTGTCTGATGTTATTCCCCCGGTGTCTGCCCCAGCTGGAGATATTGCTGACACAGCCGGATTTCATCAGGAGTTTGTTGTTGGTGCTGAGGAGGAGGAGGAGTCTGATGAGGAGCCCCTCACGTGAACTGTGGGAAGCAAGGTTGTTCCCACAGAACATGGGCTACGGATGGTTGGTGAACACCCGAGAGACTCCAGAGAGACTGAGACTGACCCGAGTTATGCTCCGGGTTCAACAGGCAGGGTTGTAGGGGGAGCATCCACCTCCACAGGGACGAGGAGGAAGAGGATGGCTCAGCCCCATGGACTGAAGAAGAAGAAGCGTCGACTGACCTTCGTTACTACCGTAGCCTCTACATCCACCACCACAGCTACCACAGCCACCACATCCACCACAGCTACCACAGCCACCACCATACCTACCACCACAGTACACATCCCATCCACCACCATACCATTTACACCCATATCACCTCCACCATTTTACTGACCCATCTTCACTACAGCCACCACCACCACCACCTCACACCATGCCGGACCGTCAGCCCATACCTCACATTCTTATGGATCACCTCTACCTCCAATCGGGGTAGAGGAACAGCTGTCAGCGCTAAACCGTATGGTGATGCGCTTACTAGCTGCTGATGAGGAGAAAGCTGCACAGATACGCCAGCTTACCGACCTGACTGCTGCCCAATCTCAACAGATGGTAGAGCAGGCTCGTGTTATAGAGCAGCAGGCTCAGCTGATGGATGCACAGCGTGTAGAGATGTCCCAACTCCAGGAGCAGCATGCCCAATCAGCCAAAAGGATAGAGGAGTTGGAGACCACCAACAAGACCATCATGCTGCGGCTAAAGGGATCAAAGGATGAGCCCTTAAAGATCAAGGTAGGGGATGGAGATGATGGTGATGACGATGGTGATGATGATGATGATGAAGATGATGATGAGGATGAAGAGGGTGATACATAGGATGAGGAGGAAACTGACGAAGATAGAACAGAGAGGAAGGATGATGATGACGAAGCAGAAGGAGGGGATGCGGCTGCATCGGCCTCTGCTTCAGGTCAAGAAAGAAGGTCAAAGAACAGACAGGACCAGTCATCTACCACCTCTGCTCCTCCGAGTGATGAGACTTTGATTCAAGATAAAAGTAAAGACTAGATGTTCTATGTATTTATTTACTTTTATGTTTGAATTATGTATTAAAAAAACAATGTATTGAATGTTTATATATTAAGTTAATGTATTTCTGTTTGATTACTTACTAATGATGTATGTGTTGAATGTTTAAATCAAACAGATCCAAATTATCAAAGAGATGAGTTTGATGTTGCTCCCCTTCAACAGGTCAAGACTCAACTAACCATGATTCTTGATCTGCAAGGGATCGTAAGAAGGTCTGTGAGTTATACCCCTGAAGAAGAGGAAATAATTCATGACCTATCTAACGAGCAACTCGCAGAGATCTTCAAGCTCAATCCGGATGAAATAGTTAAAGATGCTCCAACAGTTGATTCGACTAGTGATGAAGAGCTCAACGATGTTGATGAAGTCGAGGTCGAAGATATCACTGCAGAGGAGTACCCTCAGTATGCTGACAATGAGGGTAATGTGGTCCCCAATCTGGGTGAGTCCCTCGTCAGTGATACTTTTGAGGTGCTGAACAAGATGGAGCAGGAAACTGAGAAGGCAGAAGGAACAGCCCAAGCCTCAAATGATGATGTTGACAGTCGAAAGGCTGAGTGGGCTGCATGTTTTGAAGAAGTTAGAGCCCAACGTGCTGCACCGAATAAAGATGCCTACACCAAGCTCTACAGAGTCAAGAAACACCACAAGGTGTCTGGCAGGATTATAGCATGGGCGTATTTTGATGATCTTAATGCTTATGCAGTTAAGAGAGAACAGGGCATAGAGTACTTCAGATTCCCACATGATCTGAAGACTCTACCAGGTTTTGAGCTCAACCAGCTGGCTAAGCTAAAGCTTTTGTATGCTGACCCGAGGAAGATGTCCGGCTGGTTCGAGGCTGCCCTTAAGAAGGAGTACCACACCAGATGGGTTAACTTCAGACCCCAACAGCCTACTAGGTACATAAGAAGGTCTGAGGTTGATGCCATTACTGGCAAACCCAAGATAGTGTTGAAGTGGAGTCCTCCGCGCACAATGTCGAGAATCCCACTCAGGGAAATGCCACAGGACTTCACTCCACACTTTAAGTGGTGGTACTATGATTGGAGAACAGCTGAAGCGGTCATAGTCCTAAGCAAAGAGGGACAAATGGATACGATCAGGGTATTCGACCCGATGTGGCTTACTAACTTGTCGGCTAATGATGTCTATACATTATACAAGTGGCCACTGTTCTATGACACGCAAGATATTGTACAAGCCCTCCAGTTCAAAAATGTTATACGACTCTGCTTCGTGTTTGAGATTCACGCGGGAGTCACAAAAGAGGAGAAGTACAAGAAGTACAAGGAGGTTATGCAGAAGACAAGAGATTAGAGAGATCTAGTCCAAGGGGGAGTTTGTTGATGCATGTATGTCCCTAGATCATGATTTGTAATGTAATAGATCTTGTCTGTCTGATTATGATGTAATATGTAATGATTAATGAAATGGTATGGATTGTTTGTGTTTCGTAATGTCTAATATTTCATTAATGAGTCGTTATTGAGTTGATTAATTGGGTTTATGATTGTTTAAATGGTTACACATAATGTTATATTAATTAAAACATTCAAACTTAACATAATGAAGTTCTCATGCGAATGGCCCATGCGAATGGACCACACGCATGAATAACTTCATACGATTGACTCAATCGCACGACTGAACCAGGACACTGGATCAGTCGTATGATTGACACATAAGATTGGCTCAGTCGCACGACTGAACACTCAGTCGTGTGGATGAATCAACCGCATGGTTCAATCGCACGACTGAACCATACTAACCTATAAATAGACCCAATTCGTGGAAAAATGTAAACATTCATACCATTACGACTCCAGACGTACCCTAGCCGTCCAGAAGCCTCCCAAATCGTTCTCCAAGTTTTCCTAATCGACTTCTAACGTTAGATTCAATTCTTGATTGATTCTTCGTGTGTTCTCACTGATTGAATCGCCAATCAAATAGGATTCCGCACTATATGATCTGGTTTACACGCTAATCACTAGGTAATTCATTCAAATACCAGGTCCTAACATCAAGCAAGATAGTAGAAATCATTTGGCTTATTTCACCCGACATCATAAGTTAAGCATACTCCTACCCCATATGGTGGATACCGTGCCCCGCAACATCGAGAAGTTTATTAAGGGGGTACTACCTCAAATCCAAGATGCCGTGGTGGGTAGTAGGCCCACAACCTTGGAGGAGGCGATCACTATCACCGCCCAACTCACTGAAAATCATATTAGGGCTGGCACTTTGTCGGTGAAAGGTGCCAAAACTACTGCAAAGGTGACACCCGAGGCTACAAAGGAGGTGAAGGCCGAGTCCTCTTTCCAAAACAAGAAGCGCAAGTTCACACCGACCCACAATTACGCGGTGACAGCACCAAATGCTCCTCAAAGGCAAGTTGTTGTTGCGAATCAAGCTCCCGTGGCGAGAGCTTATTCTGGGCCGTATCCGATGTGCAATACTTGCAAGTAACATCACGCGAGTAACACTCCATGCCGAGTTTGCTCGTTGTGCGGGAAGTATGGGCATTTGGAGGCCACTTGTCTTCGTGCTCCGAACAATACTGCGATGCTTGCTAATCAAGCCTACTACCACTGTGGCGAACCTGGACATATTCGTCCACAATGTCCTTGCAATGCGGGATCTGTGCCACCGGCTTGTGGAAGAGCTTTCAATATCAACGCCAACCAAGCACAAGCCAACAAAGACGTGGTGAATGGTACGTCATTAAGTTTCTTTTAATCATTCCTTGTCTTGTAAAAATTCCTATTTGCGTTCATCATACCAATAATAGGTCATTACTGAACAGGTATGTATCTTGTAAATAGTCATTATGCTTCTGTACTGTTTGATTCGGGTGCGGATAAGAGTTTCATGTCTTTGGAGTTCGAGCCCATTCTTTCTAAGTCGCGTGCTAATCTATAAAGACCCTTCACGGTCGAACTCGCCGATGGAAAATCGATCGTCGTTGATGTCGTAATACGCGATTGTACCTTGAGTCTTAACGAGCACGAGTTCCTTATCGACCTTATTCCTATGCAGCTGGGAAGCTTTGAAGTTATTATCGGCATGGATTGGTTAGCCAAGCAACACGCGGAAATCATATGCTTCGAGAAGTGCATTCGAATTCCCTTACCGTCGGGTGATACCTTGAAAGTTTTTGGGGAGAAATCATCCCAAGGACTCAAACTTATGTCCTGCATCAAAGCCTGAAAGTGCTTAAGTAAGAACTACGTAGCTTTCATGGCTTATGTAGTTAACACGAAAGCTAAGGGTAAAGAACCGAAAGATATTCCTGTCGTGCGAGATTTTCCCGAGGTGTTTCCCGAGGATCTTAAGGGGTTACCTCCTATACGAGAAGTTGAGTTCAAAATCGACTTGATCCTTGGTGCAAACTCTGTGGCTAAATCACCTTATCGTCTTGCACCGTCTGAAATGCAAGAACTAGCTAGCCAACTGCAAGAGTTGACCGATAAGGGTTACATTCGTCCCAGCTCCTCACCATGGGGTGCACCTGTGTTATTTGTGAAGAAGAAAGATGGTTCTTTCCGTATGTGTATCGATTACCGGGAACTCAACAAGCTTACTATCAAGAACCGATATCCTCTTCCTCGAATTGATGATCTCTTCAATCAACTTCAAGGAGCTACACAATTCTCGAAGATCGATCTACGTTCTGGATATCATCAACTACGTGTTCACGATGACGATATTCCAAAAAACCACTTTTAGTACTCGATATGGACATTACGAGTTCATGGTTATGCCTTTTGGTTTAACCAATGCACCTGCTGTGTTCATGGATCTCATGAATCGAGTATGTAAACTGTACTTGGACAGATTTGTGATTGGTTCATCGATGATATTCTTATATATTCCAAGACAAAAACCGATCATGAGATGCACTTGCGACAAGTTCTCGAACTTTTAAAGAAGGAACAACTATACGCCAAGTTCTCTAAGTGTGAGTTTTGGCTGGAAGAGGTCCAATTCTTAGGTCATGTGGTGAATAGCCAAGGAATACACGTCGACCCTGCTAAAATAGAAGCCGTGAAAAACTGGTGTGTTCCTACGACTCCAACCGAAGTACGTTCTTTTCTGGGTTTAGAGGGTTATTACCATAGATTCATCGCAAACTTTTCGAAGATTGCGAAACCGCTAACGGCGCTAACTCAAAAGAACCGACTCTTTGAATGGGGACCCGAACAAGAAGAGGCTTTCAAGACATTGAAACGCAAGTTGTGTAACGCTCCTATCCTAACACTCCCCGATGGAAACGACGACTTTACCGTGTACTGTGATGCCTCTAATCAAGGTCTTGGTTGTGTTCTCATGCAACGAGGAAAAGTCATAGCATACGCGTTGAGACAATTGAAGGTTCATGAAGTGAACTACATAACCCACGATCTCGAACTTGTAAACGTGTAATCTTGTAAACTGTCAAGGTTTGATTGTTACATTTGTCATACATCCCTAGTTGCTTGACGCACTAACTTATGAAATGAATTGCCATCTTTTATATATGTATGTATGAAAACTATAGAAATGTCACCAACATTATATTGACCTTTTTATTTTTAACATGTTTCAGGAAACGCACAAGTTTGATTGTCATCTTTGAAGCTTATTCACATCTAGGAATGGACCTAGTTAAATAAATGGATTCTCCTTGGATTATTTCATGTTACATTATGTTGATTTATTTTTTTGAAACTTATGGTTGTAATTTACCTTTGAAACTTATGGTTATAATATTTGGAATAAATAATAGCGTTATGTGGTTGTGAACAATCTTAACCCTCACATCTCAACGATTCCGCCGTCAAGGTTGGGGTGTGACAACTTGAATTGGAGTTGATTGGGCTGCCTCTTCATGCACTTCCTCAGGTTGATCTGACTCAGCCTGAGGTGTAGAGGTGGATGATTCAGGCTTCTTCTTCTTCTTTGACTTTGGTTTGGAAGCCATCCTCTTCTTCCTCTTTGAAGACTTTAACTGAGAAGACTGGTCTGCAGCACCTTGTTGATCAATCTTGTCTTGCTCAGTTGGGTGTTCCTCCCTCAAAGGTTCAGAAGGAGAGGGAGTTTGACCCTGCTGTGGATCAGAAGATAAAGCTTGCTGAGGCTCAACAGGAGGTCCAGGTTCTGTTGTCTCAAATTGTTTAGCCTTAACCTCCACTTCAGGTGGGGCTTGACTTGGAGGGGAGTGTAAGTCAATTAGCTCTCCACTCTTGATCTTCTGCTTGATTACCCTGATATGCTCATCTATTGTGGATAGAGACATAGGGCCAAGTCTCCTTCCGAAGAATCCATACAGCTTCAAGAAGCTCATCATCCTTTGTTTGTCAGCAGACTTCTTCATACTCTTTTGGATGATGGCTCTTGACTTTGCAGCCTCTTCCCTCATCTTTCTCTTTGTTGTCTTTTGTTCTTTGAGCACTTGAAGTTCAAGCTGTTTGAGATACTCAAACATAATGTACTCAAAGGACAAGGGAAGAGGTACAGATGCCTGGTAGAGACCTATGGCACTCAGGTAGTTGATCATGTTTTGCCTATCTGTTTCCTTGTCTACCTGAGGTTCTTGTGTAGCTGCTACAACCTCTTTCACAGGGCTTTCTTGAACTAGGGAGAGAGTAGAAACATGCTTGTATAATCTTTTCTGTCTCTTCTCCTCTTTGAATTGGAGAAGTAGCCTTGCATCCTCTTTTTCCTTCATCTCTCTTGACATTTCCATGTCAGCCAGTTCATTTAGTTCCTTTAAGGGGAGAGATATAATCTCATCTATGTCATAGTTCCTGGTCTGCAGATAAATAATCCTGACTGTCCTCAACTCATCATTTTGAGTGTTTGGTCTGGGGGCAGCCCTGATTGCAGCTTGCATAAAGCCTGAAGACCTAGAGGAACTTTCTTCCCTTAGCTTCCTCTTCATCTCTCTCTCCTCCTCCTCAATCTCCTCAGGAGTTAGAATCCTTTTCCCTTTGTCACCCATAGACCTTTGTGACACAGGGTGGAGAGGGCTTTGGCCTTCATTGCTTGGTGTAGCATCCAAGCTCTGGCCAGAGAGAGGTTGTGAGACACCTTCACCAGCAGGTGTTTCACTGAGGGGATGAATTTCTGAAGTAGTTGTTGGTGTGACAGGGCTCTCAGGATCTATCATTGGGCTTTCAGCAAGGTTTTCCCTTTGAAGCTAATCTCAGAGTCTGCCTCAACATCCAGTTGACCAATGACATTACCTGATTGCCTTTGTCTCCTTCTAAGACTGAACTCTTCAGTAATTCTGTCTTGAATCCTTTGTGCCAGCCTGTCAGCTTGTCTAGATTGACTTGGGTTGACAAGTGGCATGTTGATCAGGTCAAGACCTTCATAGTAGTTCAAGGTCAGAAAATTGAACACCTCTTGATGCCCTTGAACTCTTTAAAGAATGAGGGTTCTTCTATCAGCATCATACCTCCACCCAATAATGTAGTTTGAAGTTCCCTGAGGTGGGGATGATATAGCCCTTGGAATGCCTTCCTCAAAGAGACTCTATGAAAGAGTCTATAGTGTCCACATCAATGTGAACGTGAAGAAGTTGCTGAGTATGTCCAATTGCAAGTGATGATGGTGAGTCCTTAATGTCCATACTCCCTGAAGAACTCCCAGGTTCTATGACTGTAATGACTTTCTCTCCCTTTTTGGTAGCATCACCCTCTTGCATAGGTTAGCTTGGAGTTAGGTCAATCACATTCACAGGTTCTTGTGTTCTTGGTTGAGCTCTCCTTAAAGGTCTCCCAGCTAGTTTTTCCCTAAGATAAGAAATCTCAAGTTGCTGATCATTGACCCTATTGTGCAAGGTAGTCACCTGAGATTCAAGGTGACTAACCTTAGAGACTAAAGAAGAGCATGTTTTTGACAGTTTTTGCAACTTTAGTCTCAAATTCCCCTCATCTTTATCAGAAGAATCATTGGGGGATGAGATAATTAGACCAAAGTCCTCTCTCTCACCACCAGCTTCAGGTTCTTGGCTGCTGGATTTCCTCTACACATAGACAGCCTCAGTTGAAGTGTCAATGGTCTAAGTTTCCATGGTTGAGGTCTTAATGATGTAATCACTTGTAGAAGTGAGAGCCTCTTCCATATGGACCTAATGAACAGGTTCACAAAGATCCACCTCAGTGACAAGTGACTGATGTGGGCTAGACAAAGGAGACTCAGGAGTACTCATCTCTCTTTGAGTAGGGGAAGAGTAGAGAGACTCATGGTACTCACTAAAACCTAAGTCTTCATCAGTATAGAAAGAGAGGTTGGGAATGGGTTGATCTGAAAGTTGTTCATTTGAGTGTTGAGACTCGAAGGCTTAAGGCAGTTGGGCTTGTGAGCTCATCAGGGTGAGCATGAGGAACCTCACCACTGATTCTTGAAGAGATGGGAGTGGTTTGCTCCTCAGGGGAAGTGGGAGCTCTAGTGTCCACTTCCTCTTGTATGGGTGAGTGTATGGGGGCCTGCACAAGCTCAATAGCTTGAGCAAGGGTTCATTTGGATTTTTTTTTGGTAGGTGAGGGTGATTTGTGGTCTTTTTGGTGGTTGGGAGGTAGAAGGTGTGGGTTTAACACTAGCTTGTGTTGCTAGGTTGTCACCTTGAGCAATGAGCTCTAACATTTTTGGGACAAGGGCTGTTTCTACCCCTGGAAAGCCTACAATTGACTTCTTCATAATTTTAAAGATGTCGGGCTTCATCTGTCCCAATTTAAGAATATTATCTGTTTCCCTCAACTGTGAGCCCAGTTCACAGTTGAGAATGTGTTGAACATATCTAGGAAACATATAATACTCTAAGGAGTTCAAGTTAGCAAGCAAATTTGTATAAACAAACTGAGAGTACCTGAACTTGACCCCTTGAACCATTCCATGCACTATGAAGGAGAGATCCTCAGGAATCTGGTCCCACCCTCCATGCTTGTTTGACAAGCTGTGGATAACCACATGAAGCAGGTATTTCCACTAGGATGAAACCTTCCCTTTCCTGAAGGTCTTTATAGAGTAATCTTTCTCATAACCCATTTGCTCAAAGGAATGATTTATAGCTTCCTTTGGGAAAGACAACTCACCTTCTTCATCATTCATCTGTAAGTGAGTGTTGATGATGGCCGGAGTGATGAAGAGTGTCCTCCCTTGTACTGTGGCAGACAGTGCCTTCTCCCCATCCATAATGACCTCTTGGCAGGTCTTCCAGAATTCAAGCAGATGATCCTCATAGAGAGTAGGATCAATGGTTAGGGAGGTGAAGTAGTTGGATAGAGCCAGGAAACAGCAAACCTCTGTGAAACTTTTATCTTTCTCAAAGCTCAACAGAGCAACCTGGTTTTGTTGCCTGTGAAGTTACATGGAGAAATCTGGGTTGTTTCTGCGGTTTAGGTTGGCTATTTTGAGAAGCTTAAGGGGGATGGAAGATGAAGAACAAAGGAGGTTTGAGAGAATTTAGGTTTAAGGAATAGTGTAATTGAACAAGATAGTGAAAGAGGGGGGAACCGTTGGGTATTTATGTGAAAAGATGTTGATACATATGTACCTAGATTCTGATCTGAATGTAATATGTCTTTATTGTCTTACACTTATGTAATCGTTGGGTACTTAATGAAATACAAATGTTTGGTTGTGTTTATAATGTTTAATATTTCATTAATGAGTTGATATTGACTTGATTAAATAGGTTTGTGATTGTTTGAACTGATACACATAATGTTATATTAATAAATTCATTCAAACTTGGTTAAGTGAAGTTCACATGCGTCCGACTGGACCATGCGCCCCAACAGTGGTCATACGTCCGAATGGCCATGCGACTGAGTGTCCATGCGCCTAAACAGTCCATACGCCTGAACAACTTCATGCGACTGACTCAGTCGCACGACTGAACACTCAGTCGTGCGAATGGATCAACCACATGGCTCAATCGCACGACTGAACCATACTAATGGTTCAGTCGCCCGAATGAGCAACCCTAACCTATAAATACCACCTAATTCGTGGAAAAACGTAAGCATTCAATCTACTTCGACTCCAGACGTACCCTAGCCGTCCAGAAGCCTCTAAGTTTGTACTACAAGTTCATAGAACGCGGTAGATCGATTCCTAATCGATTCGTGACGTTAGATTCAATACGTTATTGTTTCTACGTGCGTTCTCACTGATTGGATCGCCAATAAAATAGGATTCCGCACTATTTGGTTTGGTTAACACGTTAATCAGTTGGTGTTTCGTTCAAATACCAGATCCTAACAAGTGGTATCAGAGCTTTGGCTCTTAATTACGTGTAATTCAATCGTTTTTGATACAAAAGTTGTGTTTTTTCACTAAAAACGCAATCTTTTCGTGTCAAACGGTGTCTTGGATGTCCCTTGCTCATAAAGTTTTGGTTTTTCCGGCATATGGCGATTAGGTTTGGTGAAAATTCTGGTTTTTACGGCCAAAACACGTTAAACCTAGAAATTTTAGAAATCCAACAGCTTCAGTCGCACGTTTGACTCAATCGCACGTCTGGACTTCATTCGCATCCCTCATACGTACGATTGGACTCAGTCTTACCTTCATTCGTACGACTAAGCAGACCGTTCGCATTGTTCAACCGCATCAGTTCATTCGCACGATTGGACCAATCGCATTAGTTCAGCCGCAAGATTTAACCAGTCGCATCGTTCAATCGCACGAGTAGCCCAATCGCACAGCTCCATTCGCACCAGTAAAACAGGTTGTTTAAGAGACTAAAGTTAATCGAAATGGAGGACCAGTATTCAGCGTTTACAGCCGGGAAGGATTCACGTATTCAGAACTTACTGCTACTGGAAAGTGAAGTGGGGAATCACAATAAACCCCCGAAGCTTATAACATTGGATGAGTTTCCACACTGGAAACAACGTTTTGAGATCTACTTAAATGGAGTAGATCCTAATATGTGGGAAGCCATTGAGACGGGGTACAGTATGCCGGTAGGAGCTGATGGGGTGAAACTTACATTAGGAGGCATGACTGATGCACAGAAAGTCAAATATAATGCTGAAAAGAGAGTGTATGCGTTGCTTACTCAGTCTATCCCTAAGGATATTTTCCATCAATTCTCTGAGAATAAGCAAGCCAAGAAGTTATGGGATGAGCTGGAGAAAAGGTATGACGGGAATGCGTCATTGAAGGCTATTAAAGCTAAAGAGTTGAAGAAAGAGTTTGACAACTTCTCATCGATGGGTAATGAGAGTTTAGACGATGTCATTGATAGATTCTACCATTTGATGAGCGAGCTGCACACGCATGGTGTCACAACTACCATGGAAGACAAAGTGTCGAATTTTGCAGACGGGTTGCCAGAAAAATGGGCTTCTTTTGTTTCAAATCTGAGACAGAATGGAATGCTAGCAAAATTAGACATCAATGATTTCATTCTAAAGCTGCGAGAAGAAGCACTAAGGATGAAGTACCGAGCTCAAAAGTCTTCGTATACTCAGAATCCAGCTCTGTACAATGCAACTCCATAAGTTAAGACGTCTGGAGCACCACTTCAGACCGCCTTTGTGACAAGCTCATCTGGTCCTTCACAAGCCTATCCTTCAGGATCAGAAACGTCAGGGTCTTCTAGTACCCAATACATTGGATCTGAAGCAAATGCTACAAGACTGAAGATCAAGAATCTTGGAAACGTGGCAGTAGAAGTAGCTAGAGAGCACATGGATCTCTTAGCAGCAGTAGTCCATTCCTATGATGGACTTGTTGCTGGGAAAATTGGAAACTGTCATCTGGTAGACGAGGACTACGAGCAGGTAGATGAGACAGAGCTGGAGAGGATGGATATCATGTGGGCCTTAGCAAGTGCTGTCTGGAGAGCTAAGAAGTTTGTGAAGAAGACCGGACAAAACTTGGTTGCTACTAAGGACACTACTTTTGGTTTTGACAAGAGCAAGGTGACCTGTTTCAACTGTGGAGAAAAGGGGCACTTCAAACGAGAGTGTGTGAAGCCAAAGAAGACAGGAAACGGGAATCCATTCTCGTCCTTTACTCGTCAAGATAAGCCAGCTAGCAGTCCTACTTCATCAAGCAAGGATCCAAAAGCCTTGACTGCTCATGATGATGAAGGACAGGACTGGAGTTTTCGGTTTGTCTCTCCGGGAGAATCCAATATTGCCAGTGTGGAAGACTTAGATGATGATTCCGCGAGTGAAGGAGATATTGCAGTAGAGCTAGCGATGTAAACAGTGAAGAGACTGCAACTGAGGTCAACTAAAAGCCTGAAGAAGGGACAACTACAACAAAGACAGAATCACCAGAACCAGAAACATCAGATGCTGCGTTGATGACTGATTCATCAGAACCTCCTCAGGTAAGTACTACTGAGCAACTTTTCAAAAATCATGCTTGTTCTGATTGTAATAAATTTAGGGAAAGCAAAGATCTGAAATTTGCTAGGTTATTAGATCATACGATAGCTTAGTAAAGGATTTGCAACTGTGCACTGAGGCAAATAGAGTTTTAAAACAAAATGAGCATAGTTACAAAGAAAAGATAGACCTTTTGAATAAACAGCTTAGGGAAACAGAAGTAGTAGCTTTTAACCAAGCAAATGACATTAGGTACTATCTTAACTCCCTAGAAGACACTAAGAAACAAAAATCAGTTTTAGAAGTAGAAGTAAATTCATCAAAGCAAAAACTGCACAGTTGGACAAGTTCATCTCATATTGTCCAACACTTAGTGAGAGAGCGTAACAATGGGGAGGGTTTGGGATATAAAGTGGTTCCACTACCACCTGAGACCTTGATGAACACTAAGAGTAAACCAATAAATAACAATCCAATCAAGGATCATGTGGTGTCTACTCCTCTTGTAAGTGATCCAGATTCCTCATGTACTTCTAATGAATCTGGAACAAAACAAAAGGAGGCCACTTCAAAGGCAAAGGGTAAAATGCCTTGTGTTAATCTGGAAAAAGAATTTGAAAAGTTAATATAAAGTCAGGATCAAACAAAGTCAAATCTGAACCTAAAAAGACTGTTATTATTAACCTATCACGAGTTTCATGTCAAAGTCCAGTTAACCTAAATGGAAAAGATGTTAAGAATGTTAAAACAATTAAGTTTGTTAAACAAGATAAAACATCAAAAGAAGTTGAGTCAAAACCCAAACATAACAATGTCACTAGGGTGTCACACACGTCTCCACATAGACAGTTTAATCATAAAGTTGATAGCAGGTCATGCTACAACTGTGGAGAGTGTGGACACATTGCGTCTTATTGTCCTTACTATCAGACACCTAGGAAGAAAGTTGAACTTCAGGATTCAAAACCTAGGTCTTCTAAGAGGAGTTCATTGACTCCACCTAGAAGAACTAGTGAACCCAAAGTTCAACCCATTAGCCAGTCTTCTGTTTATCACAAACAGGCCTTACACAAATCTGGCTTATGGAAAGAAAAGTCAACCTGTGTGTTTGATAATGAGGACAAGAAGTCACCTGAGCTACCCTCACCTTCTAAGGGTCAAGGGGTTGAATTCATGATGTGTGATGCCTCTAGGAAAACCAAGCCAGTAAAGGCTTGGGTTCCTAACCTAAACTAATGCTCTAAATTGAATGTGCAGGGTGTTCGCCACAGCGTTGAAACCAACGCGTGGATTGTAGATAGCAGAGCATCCAGGCACATGACAGGAAACGGGGCTCTCTTATCAAACGTCAAACCAAATAAAGGCGGGCATGTTTCTTTGCTAGTAAAAAAGAAGGTTATATCACAGCTCAGGGAGAGGTTGGAAATCAGAAAATTAAGTTTGATAAAGTGAACTATGTTCAACAACTTCAAAACAACTTACTTTCTGTTTCCAAATATGTGACAAAGGATTTAAATTTATATTCGACAACAAGAAGTGTTTTGTCCTGAAGAAGGACTATGTGATTTCAGAGGACCAAGTTTTGATGACAGCTTCGAGATATAAAGATCTTTATGTTTGGATCTCTCAACGGGTTCTACAACGGATCATGAAGTTCAGTGCTTCTTATCAAAGGCTACTGAGAAGGACTCCATTTCCTGGCATAGGAGAATGGGACACATTAATCAACGGAAGATGAATCACTTGATCCAGAATGATCTAGTGAGAGGAGTTAACGTCAAAAATTTCCAACTTCTGGATTTCTGTGTAGCATGCAAGAAAGGCAAACAGACGAAGAAGTCTCATAAGGAGAGGAATGTTCATTCTATCGAGCTTCCTCTTGAACTTCTTCACATGGATCTGTTTGGTCCAGTCAGTACAAAAAGCATTGCAGGTGACTTGTACTGCTATATGGTTACTGATGACTACTCAAGATTCTCTTGGGTAATGTTTCTGAAGTCCAAATCAAAAACATTTGAGTCTTTCAAGGAATTAGTAACCACACTGGAATCTCTCTACAAGCTAAAGGTAAGACAGGTACGCTCAGACAATGGGACCGAGTTCAAGAATCAACGGATGGAGGCTTATTGCAAGGAAGGAAAAGGGATTTGTGCACCAGTTCACTTTTGCCTACACGCCTCAGATGAATGGCGTTGCTGAGAGAAAGAATCGCAGCTTGATAGAGACAGCACGGACAATGCTAGCAGACTCGAAACTCCATATCCAATTCTGGAATGAGGCAGTGACAAATGCATGTTACACATTAATCGAGATCTGGTAGTCAAGCACCATGGCAAGACATGTTACGAGTTACTACAACGACGTAAACCTAATCTAGAGTATCTCGAACCATTTGGCGCGCCGCGTGCACACTTCTGAAGAAGACTCAAGAAGGAAAATTCAGCGAGAAGGCTGATGAAGGTATCTTCCTAGGATACAACATACCGAACAAGAGAGTTTACAACAACTCAACAGGTTTAGTAGAAGTGTGGTGTACGTTGATGTTCAGAGATACACCACACCACCTACTGGAAAAGGACCCGCTTACTTTTTCAACTATGATGGATTCTTCAAGTCCTTCAACATTCCTATCTCCACTTCTGACGAAGAGTTAGCTACGAGGATGATGTATGATATCTTGAACTCACCGTTACTAGATTCAGCATCATCGGTTCACAAGGTGAATCATCTCACCACTCAGGGGGAGCACTCGAAGCAAGTGACTCCTCCTCAGAAGATGAAGCTGAAGAAAATGACCAGAACAATCAGGAGGGACAGGTTCCAATTCCTGCAAGTCCACAAGCATCTAACAGTGATGCCACTTTGACTTCGGAACCTCAAACTCCTACTACCTCAGATGCAGAACCAAATGTTCATAATCTTGATTCTGAGGTAGTTGTTCCCACCACTCTGGGATCACGCCTAAATGTCTATCATCCCCTAGACAATGTCATTGGGGATGTCAGATCAGGAGTGCAGACCAGAAATCAGCTGTATTCAGCTGATTATGCCTCGGTGATGGAAAAAGGATACATTCACGACGGTGCTTATCGTTGTTTTGTCTCGCAGGTTGAGCCAAAATACGTCAGTGAAGCACTGAATTATGAGGCATGGGTGAGTGCCATGCAAGAAGAACTTCTTCAGTTCAAGAAGTTAGGTGTATGGACTCTGGTAGATAGACCTAAAGGTGCTAAGGTCATTGGCACCAAATGGGTCTTGAAATGCAAGAAGGATGACCAAGGCGTCATTATCAGGAACAAGGCTCGACTAGTAGTTCAAGGGTTTCGACAATCAAGGGCATTGATTACAATGAAGTGTTTGCACCCGTGGCAAGGATGGAAGCCATCCGCATCTTCCTTGCCTATGCATCGTATATGAAGATTAAAGTTTATCAATTGGATGTGAAGAGTGCATTCCTTCATGGTGAAATCCGAGAGACAGTGTATGTCAGTCAACCCGAGGGATTTGAAGATCCTTATCATCGGGACAGAGTTTACAAACTCGACAAGGCTTTATACGGGCTTCATCAAGCTCCAAGGGCCTGGTATGAGAAACTCTCAACTCACCTTGTGAAACATGGATTTCGCAGGGGTGTTATTGATTGCACACTGTTTATCAAAGAAAAAGATGGTGATTTGCTGCTAGTTCAAATCTATGTTGATGATATCATCTTCGGATCAAAGAACGAAGAGTTATGTAAAGAGTTTGAAGCAGTAATGAAGGCTGAATTTGAGATGAGTGCCATGGGAGAGATGAAATTCTTTCTCGGGCTACAGGTGGATCAGACACCAAAAGGAATTTTCCTACATCAGACCAAGTATGTTGGAGACATTCTCAGTCGGTTTGATATGGAAATGCTTCTGCAGCTGGGACTCCACTTGCTACAAATCATGATATAGCACCCGATGAAAATGGAGATCTGGTCGATGCAACCATGTACCGAGGAATGATTGGATCTCTCATGTACCTCACTGCCTCAAGACCTGACATCATGTATGCTACATGTCTATGTTCTAGATATCAGGCTAAGCCAAAGGTTAACCATCTGATTGGGGTCAAAAGGATATTTTGTTATCTGAAGGGCACACCCACACTTGGGTTGTGGTATCCTCATGATGATGACTTTGAACTTACAGCGTACAGTGACTCGGATTACGACGGCTGCAAGATGAACTACAAGTCTACATCAGCAGGGTGTCAGTTCTTTGGGAGAAGATTAGTAACCTGGTAGTGTAAGAAGCAGACCTCGGTTGCATTGTCAACCTGTGAAGCCGAATACGTTGCTGCTGCAAGTTGATGTTCACAAATCATTTGGATTCAACAGCAAATGCGGGACTACGGTTTAAATTTCGCTTCTACTCCTATTTTTGTTGATAACTCTGCTGCAATTGCAGTAACTAAAAATCCGTACAACATCCTAAGACCAAACACATCGGCATAAAATATCATTTTATACGTGACTGCTTTGAAAAGAATTTAATCGATGTGGTAAAAATAAATACTTATTTTCGACGCGCTGACCTCTATACAAAGGCTTTTGATAAACCACGTTTTCTATATCTGTTAGAGGTCAACGGCGTTAAAAAGAAAAGTGATGTCATTCCAGATGATGACCATGTGTAGTCCGATGCATTTAGTCTTATTTTTTTATTTTTTTCATTTTATTTCTTTTATTTATTCTATTTTCTGTTTAAATTACATATATGTTATTTAGCTGTCTATTAGAATCCTAAAAAACGTAAATCGGTTACGGTTTTAGAATTTTAGGGGGAGAATAGGTCAGCCAGTAACATTAAAAAAATTGAGGGAGAAGGAGAGGCTAGCTGATAGAAAGTAGATCGTATCTGTGATACCGATTCAAATATTTTGGAAAATGATAGTACACAGGAACAAATCAAGTGGGACTTTAAAAGTTTAAATTAGACAAGATGCAAAATTCTAAGTATAAGCCTGTGTAGTCTGAGCAATATAAAAGGAAAAATGATAGAAAAACTGGTAACTACTAAGGTAACACAATGAAAGTAGACCTAGAGGTTGCTAGACCACAGATGATATGTCAGTAGATTCAACACAATAGATGATTAGACCTGACTGGTGATCTCAAGATCAAACAAAATTGTTCAACTAACTGTGGGCTCCCATCTTATCACTGGTTAACACAATCAACAATATTCCAATAAGGGGTGACGAGCAAATAAACGCCACAAATGTGAGCGAATGACCATAAATAGAGCAAAGCATGAAAAAAAATGAAAAACAAATGCTATCAAGCTAATAACTTATGTTTTTGGTGCGTTATGTGCAAAAGAAAAATAAAGATGCTCTAACAAGAAGATAGGTTGTGTGCCTCTCTGCTATGCGTTGGCACTGACCTGAGGATAAGCATAACCTAGATATTCTAGAATTCATTGTTGTTTGCCGCCTCTCTGCTGTGCGATGGCACTGACCTGAGGATTGACTTCTCTTTGAAAGCTCTAAGAATAGTCTCTTCTTGTCAAAATACCCGTAGACCGCTCAAAAGCTCCTGAGGAATGTTGATTACCACATAAGCGTGGATCCACAAATGTTGGTTGAAATAATTAAACCTTAAACTTTCACCAATCTGTGTCAAACGTCTATGTATGGATTTAAGAGGACATGTATACTGACAACCATCGTGGCTACAATTCTTGAAAGTCCAAATCAATGTGGGGATCTAATAGTACCAAGATGATTTCCTAAATTTGCTAACGACTCTGGATGAACACCAAGAAGTGAGCATCAAAAGGTTTTGATAACATGTCCCAAATGATTTGACTTGCCTGTATGATTCCAAATTGAATTGGTCCTGTTATGGTCAAACTAAATTGAAGCTGCCTATTCCGGAACTGAAACTAGTAGACTTCTATCTTAGGATTTACACCTCACAAAAAGTCAAAAACAAGTTTATTTTTGTACTTCAGTTTAAGTTTTTATTTATTTAGTAAATTCAGTTTGTTTGATATCGGACTACATCATGGAATTCAGTAAGGGAGTAAGTCACCTAAAAGGGTCATGTCTGAGGTGACCACATGTGTTTTCAAAAGGTAAACTGGTCACGTCTGAGGTGACAAAATGTTTTAAAAGGATCACGTCTGAGGTGATCAAAGGTTTGTTAAGTCTAAAATGATCATGTCTGAGATGATAAAATGTTCATAATGTTAAATTAACAGTTTAAAAGGGTTTAAATGTCAAACGGTCATAAAGTCAGAAAAATGTCGAGTGTATGACCCATTCGCACGACTGGACCATGAGTATGGACCAATCATGTGAATGGATCATGCTCATGCATTAAATAGCCGAATGGACATGAGTATGAACCATTCACCCGAATGACTTATCAGACTGACCCATTCGACCGAATGAGAGTGTGCGAATGAGTCAGTCGACCGACTGAGCCAGTCGCCCGAATGAACTGAGCGAATGAGGCCAGTCGGCCGATTGAACTCTGTTTCAGTATATAAAGGGCCACAGTCGATCGCATTCTCCTCACCACTCCCAATCGCCCTTATATCGCACATTGTACCGTTACTCTGCCCAAATTTCTTTAGACCTCGATTATACATTCTTCGTGATCTGCTGACGTGAGTTTGCATTTATACAGGTATAATAAGATGAAATCTCACAGAAATCAGAAGAAATTGGTGCCCTAATTTGTGATGTTCGATTGAAACAAGAACTGAACCGTTAAATGACCCAATAACCTACTGAAACTAAGTAAAATGTTAAAAATAAGTCTAATAGGTTATTAGTTATGAGATTGCGAGTCTAAAGAACCATTAAACCACGTTTAATTACATGAATTGGTCAAGATTCGAACCTCAGTCGACCGAACAGTGGGTCATGCGACTGGTCGTCTGGATGAACTCCAATTGCACGATTGGGTCATGCGAATGGGTCAATCGGCCGAATGTATTATGCAAATGAGCTCAGTCGGCCGACTGAACCAATCGCAGGCTCAGCCAACAGTTTGAACTCAGTCGCCTGTTCATTCACCCGAATGAGTCCAGTCGCATGATAGGACAACCGACTGACCACAGTCGCATGATTCATTCGCATGAATGAATCAGAATGAATTCAAACAAGATATTTAGAACTGAATTATGGTAGGTGATTTTCTAATGTTTTTGTGTCTTGTGTTTCAGATCGATGGCTAATAGATGGTCTATCAACCCTAAGCACAATATATGTGCTCATCTAGACCATACTACTCGGAATGGTGCCGAGTTTGCAGAGATCATCGCGTTTCTCAGGCGATCAAGGATCCACAAGGCCATCTCTACTCCATGCACTCCCTACAGGTCTTTACATCAGTCCTTCTGGGAGAATGCTTCTGTTGATCGATCATGTGAGTCGTACAGCATACGGAGCTCTATCTGTGGCATGGATATTGAGATTACTGCTGCCGATATTCAGAGAGTACTTGAGCTGGGGGACAATACTGATCACCCCACCAGACTTCACCCACTTATGGTCAGAGGATGTTTCCTGAGGATTAAGTACGCTGGGGACATCAACTCAGGTGTGCTCAACAAGAGCAACCTGTGTCCCCAGTATAAGTACTTAGCACATGTCATTCTGAAGTGCATTGCTTCCAGGAGGGGTGGGTTTGATGATCTTTCAGACCAGATTCAGAATGCATGTGTGGCACTGGTGCTGAACCACCCCTTTAGCTTCTCGAGCATGATCTTCTCTTACCTTGTGGAGAATCTGGAGGCAAAGGGTAAGGAGGGTCTGCATGTACCCCAGATTATTGCAGCTGATTTCCAGTGAGAAGCTGCCATCACTTCCAAAGGAGCGCCACGATGTTGTGGCTTTAGAGATCATGGACGATACGACCCTGGGTCGTATGAGAGTTTACCGAGGTAAGAAGGTAAAGCCCCAGGTAAAGAGACTGATAGGCCATCTGGCCAATGAGAGGTACGTGGCACCTGGCAGACGTCAGTGGCGTCACGTAGACAGCGACTCCGATGATGAGTGGCTACAGCTCCCAGAGCACGACTCTGATGATGAAGATAGCGGGGATGCTGGAGATACCATGCCCACTCGACCAAGGGGCACCACTACTGATAGTACATCTCCGGTATCTGCCCCCACAGGAGATATAGCAGAGTCTGTTGGTTTCCACCAGGATTTTATACCTGGTGAGGAAGAGGAGGAGTCAGATGAGGAGCCACTAACACGAACTGTGAGAAGTAAAGTCGTTCCCACAGAACAAGGGCTCCGGGCGGTTGGTGAACGCCCCGGTGGATCGGGAGAGACTGCTGCTGACCCTACATATGCTCCAGATCCGCCAAGCCGTGTTCTAGGGGGAGCATCCTCCTCGACATGATCGAGGAAGAAGAGGATGGCTCAGCCCCACGGCATGAAGAAGAAGAAGCGCAGACTCACCTTCATCACCACCACAGCCACCACCACTACCACCTCTACAGCCACACCATCTGCCACCACAGCCACCATCCCTACCACCATTCCTCCTAACACCGCTACCACCCTTCCATCCACCACCACATCATTCACACCTATCCCACCACCACCTACATCTATACCACCTCCAATCTTCACCACTGTCACCACCACCACTAGCCATCCTGCTGCACCATCTTCTTTCTCTCCATATCCATCAGGATCACCTCTACCTCCCTTTGGGGTAGAGGAACAGCTATCAGCGCTGAACCGTATGGTGATGCGTCTGTTAGCAGCCGATGACGAGAAGACAGCACAGATTCGTCAGTTAGTGGATCTTACTACTGCGCAGTCTCAGCAACTTTCTCAGCAGGCTCGACTGATTGATCAGCAGGCTCAGCAGATGTCTCAGCTCCAGGAGCAGCATGACAAGAAGATTGAGGAGTTGGAGGCTGCAAACAAATCTCTGCAGCTAAAGCTCAAAGGGTCTCAAGACGAGCCCTTAAAGATAGGAGAAGAAGATGAAGACGATGATACTGATGATGAAAGTGATGATGATGATATGACAATCATGAGGGTGATACAAATGTTAATGGTGATGAGGATGAAGATGACTTTTCTGTTGTTGGTGCCACATCTACAAGCGAAAGGAGGACCAAAAGGAATCAAGATCAGAGTGCCTCTGCATCCGCCCCAGTAGCAGAAGAGATGAGGATACAGGATAAGAGTAATGCTTAGTTATTTATGTTATTAAAATCATATGTACTTGAATCCTGTATTAAACTTATGAAATGAATATCTATTTTAATGTTAAGAGTTTTGCTTTGAGTATTTACTAATGTTTGGTGTATTACATGTTTAAATCGAGCAGATCCAAATTATCAAAGGGATGAACACGATGTTGCTCCCCTTCAGCAGGTCAAGACCCAACTGACAATGATTCTTGATCTGCAAGGGATCGTCAGGAGATCAGTGAGTTACACCCCTGAAGAAGGGGAAATAATTCATGATCTTACTGATGAGCAACTGGTAGAAATGTTCAAGCTCAATCCCGATGAGATTGTAAGAGACGCTCCAACTTTTGAAAAAGACAGTGACGATGAGCTGAATGACATTGATGAGATAGAGATCGAGGACGTCACAGCAGAGCATTATCCTGAGTACGCTGACAAAGAGGGAAATGTGGTTCCCAATCTGGGTGATTCCCTAGTCAGTGATACATTCGAGATATTGGATCAGATGGAGCAAGAATCTGAGAAGATTGAAGAACAAGCCCAAGCCTCAAACGCCGATGTTGATATCAGAAAGGCTGAATGGGCTGCATGTTTTGAGGAAATCCGAGCCCAACGCGCTGCTCCTAAACAGAATGTCTACACCAAGCTCTACAAAGTGAAGAAACATCACAAGGTGTCAGGCAAGATTATTGCGTGGGCACATTTTGAGGATCTTAACGTTTATGCCATAAAGAGAGAGAAGGGTATTGAGTACTTTAGATTCCCGCATGATCTAAAGACTCTACCTGGTTTTGAGCTCAACCAGCTGGCTAAATTGAAGCTACTATATGCTGACCCGAGGAAGATGTCAGGCTGGTTTGAGGCTGCACTGAAGAAAGAGTACCACACCAGGTGGGTCAACTTCAAACCTCAACAACCTACAAGGTATATCAGACGTTCTGAAGTTGATCCCATAACTGGAAAGCCTAAGATAGTGCTGAAGTGGAGTCCCCCAAGAACAATGTCAAGAATCCCTCTCAGGGAAATGCCACAAGACTTCACTCCACACTTTAAATGGTGGTACTATGATTGGAGAACAGGGGAGGCGGTCATAGTTCTGAACAAAGAGGGAATAATGGATACTATCAGGGTATTTGACCCGATGTGGCTCACTAACTTGTCTGCTGATGATGTATACAACTTTAACAAGTGGCCACTGTTCTATGACACACAAGATATTGTACAAGCCCTCCAATTCCAAAATGTGATACGACTCTGCTTTGCGTTTGAGATACACGCAGGAGTCACAAGAGAGGAGAAGTACAAGAAGTACGAAGAGGTTATGAAGAAGGTAAGACATTAGATAGATCTAGGTCCAGGGGGAGTTTGTTGATACATATGTACCTAGATTCTGATATGAATGTAATATGTCTTTATTGTCTTACACTTATGTAATGTTGGGTACTTAATGAAATACAAATGTTTGGTTGTGTTTATAATGTTTAATATTTCATTAATGAGTTGACATTGACTTGATTAAATAGGTTTGTGATTGTTTGAACTGATACACATAATGTTATATTAATAAATTCATTCAAACTTGGTTAAGTGAAGTTCACATGCGTCCGACTGGACCATGCGCCCCAACAGTGGTCATACGTCCGAATGGCCATGCGACTGAGTGTCCATGCGCCTAAACAGTCCATACGCCTGAACAACTTCATGCGATTGACTCAGTCGCACGACTGAACACTCAGTCGTGCGAATGGATCAACCGCATGGCTCAATCGCACGACTGAACCATACTAATGGTTCAGTCGCCCGAATGAGCAACCCTAACCTATAAATACCACCTAATTCGTGGAAAAACGTAAGCATTCAATCTACTTCGACTCCAAACGTACCCTAGCCGTCCAGAAGCCTCTAAGTTTGTACTCCAAGTTCATAGAACGCAGTAGATCGATTCCTAATCGATTCTTGACGTTAGATTCAATACGTTATTGTTTCTACGTGCATTCTCACTGATTGGATCGCCAATCAAATAGGATTCCGCACTATTTGGTTTGGTTAACACGTTAATCAGTTGGTGTTTCGTTCAAATACCAGATCCTAACAAAAGAATTTAAGACAAAGTTAATGAAATAGGATAAACTTTGAAATTTAGATGTCGGTCCCACCTGTGAAAAGTAGTTTACTTTTGCCCAAAAAGTAGTTTTCTTGGAAGTCAAGAAATCTTCCGAAGGTTATTTGCTTCGGAAGTTCTGAAAGAAATGCTTCCGAAGGCAAATTGGCTTCGGAAGATATTTCAAGGTTTTTGAGAATTTGGCTTCGGAAGAGAATTAACACTCAGAGTTTTTTATTCTAAAGAAAATAAAAACTTCCGAAGGTAAATTGCTTTCGAAAGAAACTTGTTCTTTTAAAACATAAAAGTACTTAAGTTGATTTTAAGCTTCGGAAGATATTTTAGAAATTTCTTCCGAAGGTAAAATTACTGAAGTAGTTATTTGTTTACTAAGACATAAATTTCTTCCGAAGGTAATTTTAAATCTTCTGTAAAGAAAAGAGATCAAAATTTTCAAAAATCGAAGAAATGTCTTTTGAAAATATTTTTCTTCCAAAGAAAACAAGGGCTTATGAAGGTGATAAAATAGACAACTTAGGACACACAGATTTTAGAAATAATATGATTAAGGTTTAATAAAAGTTATTCAAAGTTAATCATCCCAATAGCTGATACAAGATATATTTAAATCTCTGCTCTTCAAAAGCTTTGGTGAACAGATCAGCATATTGTTCATTTGTGTTAACTTTGACTAGTTTGATTAATCCCTTTTCAAAGTTATCTCTAATCAAATGATACCTGATATTGATATGCTTTGTCCTTGAGTGCGCACATGATTTTCTGTGATTGAGATAGCACTATTGTTGTCTATGTGGATGGGAGTCTCTTTGAAGTTGAATCTGTAGTCCAGCATCTGATTTTGAATCCAAAGCACTTGAGCACACATCTTGCAGCAGCGATGTATTTAGCCTCAACAGTTGATGCAGACACACAGGATTGTTTCTTACATTGCCAAGAGACTACTCTTCCACCAAGAAATTGACATCCCCCTGATGTAGACTTTGCAATCATGATGCAACCACCATAGTCACTATCTGTATAAGCATACAGATTAAAGTCAGAATTCTTTGGATACCAAAGGCCAAGTGATGGAGCACCTTTGAGATATCTTAAAATTCTTTTGACAATGACCAGGTGTGACATCTTAGGGTTGGCTTGATATCTTGCACAAATGCATGTAGCAAACATGATATCTGGCCTGCTAGCTATGAGGTACATAAGAGACCCAATCATTGCCCTGTAAAGATGCTCATCAACACACTCCCCCTCAAGATCAGGTCCAAGGGAGTGATGTCTGGCTATGGGTGTCTTAGCAACCTTACAATCAGTCATGTTAAACCTTTTAAGTATGTCTTGTACATACTTTGACTGACTTATGAATATGCCATTTTGAACTTGCTTCAGTTGAATTCCTAGAAAGAAATTGAGTTCCCCTATGGCACTCATTTCAAACCTGTACATGTTTCCTTTTCTGGGGGCTCTAAGTAGGATCTACTCATGAGGAATGACCAACCCAGGCCGGAGAACAATGCACTCATGCTTAGTGAAGAGCATGTTATGACTCTGATCACAAAATTGGGATACACTCAGGAGATTGTACCCAAGCTTCTTGATAAAGTTTACCTTCTCAATGTTGAGCTTACTATTTGTGATCTTGCCCCTTCCTGTAATGTAACTCCCGGCATCTCCTCCAAAAGCAACTGGTCTTTTGTCAGTTCTTTCAAACTTTTGGAGTAATGACCTATTGCCTGTCATGTGCCTGGAATAGCCACTGTCAATGATCCATACATTTATGTTTGTCTTGAGTTGTTCCTGCACAAAAGAGATGGTTAGTTACATTTGGAAACCCAATCCTCATTGGTCTTGGGCTCATCAAAAGAAGTTGAAGACAATGCAATAGTAATTGATTCTATAGTCATGTTAGAAGGATCATTTATTGATGTTGATGAAGAACTTTCAGCCACTTGGTCTTTCTTTGACTTCCACACCACCTTTGGAAGCTTAGACTTGACCTTCAATACTTCTAAAGTTTTGATGAATTCAGTAGTTTTGATGACTGGACCTTCAGAAGATCTTGCTTTCACTGTAGCAGGCTTCAGTGCTTCGAAAGTATTCCTTTCTTCCGAGACCAAATTTTCTTCCGAGACCAAATTTTCTTCCGAAGGCAAGTTTCCACTTGTCTTCTTCTTCATTTTGGAGCTTCCGAAGGAAACAATTTTTCCTTCCGAAGCTTGCTTCTTCTTCTCTAAACTCTTAGAAGTTTCTTTCTTGGTCATGTGGAGAGTACTCTTTGGATTGTAAACACAATCCTTAGCAAGATGAGAAGTACTCCCACACATAACATAGTTTAATTTCTTTCTTCTAGGAGTTTTTCTTTGTGAACAAGGCTGAACTTGATCACTTTCCTTCTCCATCTTCATTTTTGCAGATGTTGTGGCCATTCTTGTGGGAATAGAACTACCTTTGGATGGTTCAGGTTGTACAGCAGTGGTGTACAACTGATCAGCCTTCTTCTTGATGATGGGATGAATTGGACATGAACCAGAACTCTTGTTGATGTTCAAGTTGGTATCTTCAGCCTTCACCACTTCAAATCCTGCAGAGATAAAGACTTGTTTCTGTGCAGAATTGAAGGTGGCCTTGATCTCTTGAGCCCTTTTGGACTTTCTTTTGGCCTTCCTGATCAAGTTATTTCTTCTTGACTTGGTCATCCCAACAGCTTTGCTCTCTTTAGAGGGATGGTGACCCTTCTTAGAATGCTCTTCTTCACTCTTCTCAGAGCCACTCTTCACCATCTCCTCTTCATCTTCTTCAGTCACAGGATCTATGAGGTGAAGCTCATCTTCACAAGTTCCACACCTAGGAGATCTTACAGACAAGATTGTGTGTGGATGAGCTATCTCACAAGATCCCAGTCCCTGCTTATTTTGATAACAAACTTTTGCATGCAAGGATGAGGATATTATGTTCTTGAAGGTCTCTTTTGCAAGAACACATTTTTCTGCCTTGGCTTTGCTGATCACAAGCTCAGCCTGGCATTCAGTTAGCTTAGTAATGAGGTCTTTGATCTGAATCCTGTAGTTTGTATGCTCATATTTAAGAGTTAAAATGGTTTTCTCTAAGTCCTTTATCTTTAGTTTATAACCATTTTTAGCTCTTTTAAAATCAGCTTTT
>CM046034.1:47169619-47274619 GCA_025215565.1 Flaveria ramosissima
ATATTTAGAAAATAAGATCACCTTCTTTTTATTTAAAATGTTTTCAGAAATTATTAATAACTTCTGAAATAATAAATTTGTTTACAAAACAAATGATTTCTGAATTCTAAAAAAATATAAAACAACTTTTTTAAAAAACAAAAATACATGCAGGTGCCCAGGGTCGAACCTGGGTCGCCCGTATGTATGTTATGCGTGTTACCAGTGGGCCAAAGCCCCAAATCTGATTACAAATGACCGAAAATTAGTTATAACCTTTTAATTCCAGTTTTCTCCAAATCAACATGAACCTTAGATTCAATTCGTTTCAAATTGAACATGAAACCTAATCAAAAGCCAAATTAAACATAGGGCTTTTGATTAACGTGGTTAAACGAGTGTGGATGTGTATCGAATTACCCGAATTGAAGATGAATTCGATGAAGAATATGAAGAACTAAGTCGCGACGGGTTGAAACTGCTTCAGGACGTTTTTGTTAATAATAATTCAATTAAATTGGTGTAAGGCTTCCTTGATTGACGATGATGAAAAGCCCTAAACTAATTTCTGTTGAAGTTGTCTCGAATGTGGAGTTCGATCAGTTACAGGTTGCGAGAGAAAATGGAGATCGAAAACGATGAAGATGCGACGTTTAAACTGAATTAGATGCACGGAAACTTTGAAAATGTCGTTTAGAAACGTTGCTCTCTATTATATAGGGCCAATTTTACCAGTTCATGTTGAACGCGTTTTGAGTTTGCGTCGGTTATAATCGATCGAATTTGATTTACTTTTTACGTTTTCAGCTCAAATTGACTTGATGATTATAACTGTAATGATACCTAGTACGTTTCAAGTTGATTACATGAATCAATTTACTTGATTTCCAGTTGAAACAGATTTGGGTTTGATTGAGTTTTGGTTTTGAGATGGAACTTGATATAACTACTCTAATTTCGAATTGAAACAGATGCCAAGTTCGAAACGGATGTGCAAGAGTCAAGGGGCGGTTTAATTGCACAAATTTCGGGTGGTTTGGGTGTGAGGTGGTCACCGGAGATCGGCCCGAAAGTTGGCCGGAGGGGAAAGGCCGGCGAGGGGGAAAACAGTTGGGGGGGGGGGGGTTGGGTTGTTTTTAAAAGTTTACAGATTTGACCCCTATAGTTTGAATTATTGTTATTTTATGTGAAAACTTGTAATTCAAGTTTTATAATTGACACTTTTCACCCTAAACTTAATTTATATAATAAATCCATTTATTTTACAAAATATAATCTTTATAAATTGTTAATGAGGCTTTTAAATTTAGTTATTTATTATAAAATGATATATAAAACTTTCAACTTAATAATAAATGTTTATGAATCACAACCTTATTATAAATTGTTCAATGATTTAAATAAATGAAAATTTTGAATAATACAATCTATAATATTGATTAAACTACACCATGTTACATTTGATTCATTGAAATAAATAATCTAAAAAAATGGGTTTGGGTTTACAGTTTGAAAATGGGTTGGATGTCACACTTCTTAACATACCATTAATTTTAGAAAACCATAACAAGTACTGTAGATTTCTCAGACTAATAAAAAGGAACCCGCAAATGATCAGAAAGTTAAGATGATATGATTTCTAATAACCATTTCTAGTTCATTAGCCATGGATTTATTATGAAGACCGGTTTCACGAATGAAAGTTGATCATACGTTTTTCAACCGTGTATGACAGTCACAATCACAAACCATAAAGTTATAAATTCCCGTTCAAATGTAGATGCTACCCATCAAAAGATTTCCCAAGACCACCATAAAATTAACATAATATATATCACACCATTAATTCATCACAAATTACATAAGTTTCATCCAATTAGGATGATAATAAGAGTTTAGCTCATAATGAGCTTGAACATAACAACATATAACATAGAAGATAGATATGAAATCATCGGTAAAATGGAACAATCAAAACGGTGAACCACAATGGATGACGTTTAGACGATCCCGAGCTTCTTCCAAGTGTTATATGCATCTCCCGAGCCTCCAAATGGTTTTGAAGACTTGATTCCCGAGAGAATTCTGCAGAGTAACTCTCCCACCAAAGCTTGCCAAAATGGTAAACTTAGTCCTCTATTTAAAGGCTTTCTGGAGTGTTTAAGCACGCCCCGTGCCTAAAAGGCACGACCCCGTGTTAGTACAATACTTACGAAAGTTGGTCGGCTCGTACATGCAGGTTGTGTCGGGCACGGCCCCGTGTTGGAGGTGGGCACGACCCCGTGCTTACTTTTGGGGGACAGTACTTTTTTGTCTTGTTAGATGTCCAAACACGGGGGTGTGCCAATTTAGCACAGGGGTGTGTTTCAGGCAAGGCACGACCCCGTGCTTAATGAGGCACGGCCCCGTGCCTCATTTAACGGAGAATGTTGGATGGAGTTAACGGAATGAATGAATATGACAAGATTTGTAAACCACAGGGACCCAGATGTAAAAAAACAAACTATAAGATGAAATTGACAATTTTCATTAAACCACAAAGACGAAAATGACAATTTACCCAAAAAATAATTGTTAAAAGTTAATTACCGTTTATAAACTCTTGAGTTAATTACGCGAATGGTCCCTGTGGTTTATAGAAAGTAACAGGTTTGGGTACTAAGACTTTTTTGTAACATGTTAGGGTATTGTGTTTTAAATTTTGTAACGAGTTAAGGTACTAAGACTAACAGACGTTAACTTTTCTGTTAAATGTAGGGGTATTTTTGTCTTTTTATTTTACAAGGTCTATTATGTAATTTACAGGGATTGTTTTTGCCAATTACTATAAATAAAAGACTATTTGTGTAATTTAATAATTATACATACGCATATATGTATTAAAATACCCCTTAGCTTCAGACTGATTACACCACCACCACCGCCGGCAAGCACCGCTGGCAACCACCGAATGCAACCACCGTCGGCACCTCCTCCGACCACCATATCATCACATCGTCCTCACCACCACCATCGTCTTTAGCTCGTGAAATGAAACAACAACAGCGTCATCTTCATCGTCATCTTCACCGCCACAGCACCACCATTACCGCCACTACCACCATCTCACCACCATCGCACCATCACCACCATCTCACCATCATCATCATGTCATCACCTTGGGCTCAAAGATCTATCTACAAGCCCTAAAAGTCAAGAATCCCCAATTTGGGTTTTAGGGTTTTTATTATAACATTTGTCATCGAATGTATGAGGTTGGACAAATTGGTTGTACCGGTGGCTTTGTCTGATCAAGGAGTGTGGGTGGCGATGGTGGAGGTTGGAAGAGAAGAAAGGGGCGGTGGAGAAATGGTTGGGGTGGTGGTCGGACGTGAGGGAAATGAGGCTGGTGGTAGTGAGATAGCGGTGATAACGGCGATGGTGGTTGAAAGGAATAGGTGGTGGCGATGGTGGTGAGATAGCGACGATGGTGGTTGACGGACGAGGGCTGAAAACTTAAGGGCTGAAACGAGGGCTGAAAACGAGGGTGGTGGTGAGGACTTAAGGACTGAAAACGAGGATGGTGGTGAGGACGATGGACGTCAACAATTGTGAGCGGCAGTGATGGTAGGTGGTGACGATGGTGGGCAGCGGCGATGGTGGATTAATTGGGGTTGTGGTCTGAAATAGAAGGAAGATGATGATGGGTTGTGGTCTGAAAGAGGAGGAAGACGATGGTGGTGATTGTGGTCTGAAACAGGAGGAAGACGATAGTGATGATTTTGGTCTTCGTGTGTGTTCGGTGGTGGCCGGTGGGAAGAAGGGTTGGGTGGTGGTGATGGTGAGTAGATGGTGGTGGTAGTGGGTAGACGGTGGTTGAAAGGGAAATGAGGTTGGGTTTTAAAAGTTACACTAATGGTCCCTGGATAAAAGAAATATATATAATTATAAAAATAGTCCCTCAAAGGGTATTTTAGTCATTTCATTTATATTTAACAGAAAAACTAACGTCTGTTAGTTTTAGTACCTTAACTCGTTACAAAATTTATAACACAATACCCTAACCTGTTACAAAAAGTCTTAGTACCCAAACCTGTTATTTTAAATAAACCACAGGGACCATTTATGTAATTAACTCTAAACTCTTTTTATATGAAAAATCATATTTCTAAACCTTTTATTCGCAAACTGCGTTAAATATTGAATCGAGGGTTTCCGTGGCTCATCCTCACAGGATCGATATTCGAAGGTATTTCCTATCAGATTAGCAAACTTTTCTGATATTGGTACATGTATTCAGTCTGCTTTGATTATGGATTTGTGTTTTAACAATTTCTGATTAGGTTAAGCTAGGGTTTCTACCAAACTGGTATCCTAGGGCTTTTTAATTGAAGTTGATTTGTTAAGCTGCTATTCATATGTACGATTTCTGAAGATCTATGCTCTTTTGCGCTATCTGCAGTGATATACAGCCAAAAAGATGACTGGGAAAACGGGAGTACATCCAGATTGCAGAAATTCATCGAATCCGTATCATGAATGTTCTGAATATTGCTTCAAAATTATCGCTGAGGCCAAGAAATTGGCTACTAAAGATGAACCAGGTTAGTTTATATGCACTCGTTATTTTCCATGTAGTACTTGAGCTTTAATATGAGCATATCATCAGTTTCTTACTAATGTCATTCCCTGCATCTTCTTGTTTTGTGTTCCAGTTTAACTTTAGTAGTTGTTCATAGTTTTCATGGTTCAAGTGCCTTTTTTTCTCAAATTTCAAACACCCAATTGAATCAAGTAGTGAGAGATGGATTTGTTTTTGTTCAATCAGAATTATGTTGATTCGAAGAATTGGGAGGAAATAATCTTTTATGAAATCTTTATTTCTATTTGATCAAGGGTTTGATTAGTGCCAACTTTGTGTCTATCTACCATTTTACACAACTGGAAGTGATGACTGATGCACCTGTATCGGTTACTATTCCAAACATATGGGCACATATAGGGATCTATGCTTATCTGTGGGAGTAAATTGTGCTGCTTTTTGAATCTGATTGGATGGTCTTATCTGAAAATTTAGCTTTATTTTGATGAAATATGGTCAGAGTTTGCTTCTGTTTTTTGCATTTCTAAAATTTAGGCAGTTGTTTAGAAATACAAATTGATGAAACAGTGAATGCGTGATAAATCACTAAGCTTACATGTCAAAACGGAGCCTCTTTTCTAGTTTCTATTGTTTTTTTTTTGAATGATGATGTAACTTTTAATTTTTAAGTTAGTGTTCTCTGTCTCCCCACTTTAGTTGTTATGAAGGGTTTTCTTGGTAGATTGAACAGTCGTGGTTCTCTAGGATCCACACAAAGTTGGATATGTTCTTAAAATGCAATTCACATGTGAGGGCTTTATAAATTTTGGGAGAAAGTGAATTAGGTAGATTGATTAAAAGCTTTGTCAATTGCTATGATCTTTTAGCTGGCTTGAAAGAGGAAACTAGATGTTTTCAACCGACTTCAGTTCCAACATCTGTACAACCTGAAGATCCTGACAATGATAAAAGTGAACCTGATGATCATCCAAGTGGTGATGACAACAATGCCCCTGATGATCAACCACCAGTGGATCCCACTAAGCTTACAGGGAAACAAAAGAAGTTATTTGAGCTAAGGCTGAAAATGGTAAGTACCTTGTTTTTGAGTTGTAATAATATTTCATGACAATCTTTTTGTGTTGAGTATTTATTATATGCATGTTTGTTCATATATTTGTAGAATGAGGCAAGGAAAGCTAATCAAAGTGCCATGGTGGCAGAAAAGAAAAGAATGGAAGGTCCACAAGAGTCGAGAGGAATTTCCAAACAGAAGTGGATGGACGAGAGGAAGAAAAAGATTGGGAAACTTCTAGAAACAAACGGGTTGGATATGAAAGAAGCATATATGTTAGATACACAGCAGATGGCAGAAGCAAAGTACAAAAAATGGGAAAAGAAACCTGCTCCATCCGGTTGGGATGGTATGTGATTTCATATTCATTAATCTGTTATCAGTGATTGATTAAGAAGTTATAATTGTTGACTGCCTAAACTTGGTTGATATACTTCTTTTTGAACAGTGTTTAATCAGAAAACCTTGTATGATGCACACAAGAAAAGGACAAAGAAGATCGACATTGACCTTGAAGAATACAACAAAATGAAGGAAGCAGATCCAGAATTCTACAGAGAAGCTTCAAGTCTGCAATATGGAAAGGTAAGTTCTAGAATTCATATTTTTCGAGTTTTGGGTATTATTTTGAACCAAAATAAACATGTTTGTACAATAGGCGCCTAAAGTTTCAGAGGATAAGCTTGAAAGGATGGTGAAAGAGCTCAAGGACAAAGATGAGAAGAGAAATGCGTTTAGTAGGAGAAGACGATTTCATGAAGAGAAGGATATCGACTCCATCAATGACCGTAATGAGCATTTCAATAAGAAGATTGAACGTGCTTTTGGCAGATACACGCTTGAGATTAAGAACAATCTCGAGAGAGGAACTGCTTTGCCTGATTGATTTAGGTAAGTGCAGCGTTGCTTACATACTTTGCATGTAACAGTAGTTGAATGATTGCCATATGCGCTTTCGTTACAGTATTGTAAGTTCTTGAGGATTTGCAACAGATATGAGTGTAATGCAATGATAGCAATGAGTGTATTTTGGAATTATTTAAGTTAACACACTGCCTTACTAACATGTTGGGTATGCTTCATGATAAAACTGACCGAACCATCCAAATTGGCTGGTTTGGCCTGTTCAAGATTTATTAAATTTATACTCTGTATGATTTATGGTTGAAAAAACTGAGACTTGGAACGGCTATTTAACCGAATAGGACATCGATCTTTATCATCCAACTTTTCTCTGTTATTTTTGGATTGTGTGGTTCCTATATGTATACTATCCATAGAATTTCTCAATCATCTATAAAAATTTAATACAAACTGACTGATTTCAAAACAACGGTGTAACGCGTCCAACCATTTAGGTCGACCGAATTAATTTTGACAGTTTTATTTGTCATTTTTAAAACCATAGACTCCTTGTAAAACTGGTCATACTGGACCATGAACATTTATTTGAGCATTCTATAAGCTTTGTCTGGGACTTTAAACACACTCATTGCCGGGTGTTGTAACATACATATCGATTGGTACCTTGGTCTTTTTGTGTACAATTACGAACCAAATTTGATTAGTCTGGTAATTTTGGTTTACATTTAAAAATTATCATTAATGGTTTGCTAAAATAATTTACTTTCGTAGCCCTCCTAATTATAAGTCCCAAGTATTTTCTTTTTCCTTTAGTTGAAAGAGAGATTCATACAAGGACATGATAACTAAAGTCAATTATTCAACCAACTTTTATAATCTTACCACATTATTACTTTAACCACACCACTGCCTCCTCCTAGAAAACCCCTTGCGGTGATTCCGTCACCAAACAGACAGTCGGCAACCACTCTCCATTGTTGTCAACATCCAAACCAACCCTACGAAATCCAGCTATCATGATTCTCTGATTTTCAAAATGTTACGTAGATTGTGTGGCTTAGATCTAGGTGTGGTGATGCGATGATGTGAAGACGATGGTGGCTGCAAACTATTCTTCAACTTGTTTAAGAAACTCAAAATCACGATTTAAACCCCCCACCCCACCCCACCCACACACTTTTGAACCTTGATGAATGGTGTTTTCGAAACAAGGGAGGGAGTGACGGGTGAAATAGTCAACATAGAAGAATGTGGGTCAAGGTTCTGGTCAGATATTCAGATAGGGGAGTGAGTGGCTAGAGTCTTTAGATCCAATGAAATTGTGTCTAGGTTTTCAAATTTGATGAAGTTTGGGATATAAAGAAGTCAGATTTATGGCGGTTTGTGTGCTTCCAACGGTGTTTCGTTGTCATTCTTTATAAACACTAACATTTCTTTATATTTTAGATCATAGCACCGGCCAATTATCTCTTGGCCTAGTGGTCAAAAGAGAGGTGGGAGGTTTTGCCTCTCTTGAAGGTTCAATGTTTAAACCTTGACATGTGTGAATATTACTAACTTGATAATACTAACAACTAACAATTAACCAACCGTTAAAAAATAAAAAAAAGATGATAGCACCATAAGCATAAGCCTAAAAAGAGTGGAGTACAATATTTTATGTAATTAGAATTCAAATAACAAGAAATTGGAAAAGAAAATTTCTTTACGCTTGTTACTTTTGATTGCAAGTCTATTGGAAATTAGGTCTCGAACATGGAGTATGAAAGCGGGTTTTGTTAAACTTATATGTTTCTTGATTGAACATAATGCAATACTCTAACAGCCTTCATCTTACTCTTTTTTTATTACTTAAAACCCACTTTTTATACAATAAAGATTATTGGTTTAAAATCATGACAAGTCTGACTTTGGCCTAGTCTGCAAAATTGACTTGTATGTGTTTTGATGTTGTACCTCATAAACATGAACGAGCAGGATGAATCAAGAGATCTAAAGGTGAAACACAAAAATAACATGAAAACCTTGAAGAGATGGCACAATGGGAAACATCTGTTTTTGAAGAAATAGTGCATGTAGAGTACAAATCAGCAGAACTATATGTAACCCACATACAATGGTTAAGTGCTGCATAAACTTGGCTGCACGCCTTGATTGAGAAAGAAAAGAAGGTCCCAGTAAAAGGTAAAAGCTTGTTACATAAATAAACAATTAACCACGCATTTAATACCCTAGTCCATTACTATTCCTCACTTTCAAGTTTCAACTGTCCTCATCTCACATCATTGTCATTAAATCAACAAATGAATAAAAGAGTGTAAACTAACCAAACCGCTAGTGTGTTACTCGAGACCAGCTCACCAAAAGCTCGAATCAAGCCAAGCTTAAACGAGAGCTCATTTAATAAACAAGCTTAAGCCTTAGCTTCCAATACCAAGCGTGACTAATCTTGCAAACCTAAATAAGCCTGCTACTGATATAACTTTACACCCCTAAATGAATATCAGGTTTAATCTTTCAGAACCCAATCAGTTTTTCAAGAATTATGATTCAAAAATTGTTTTAAGTTTCTGATAGAAAACAAACAAAATCGTACACGAATAATCAGGCATGATCATGCTGAAATGTTAACCACCAAAAGAACAACCCAAAATCCAAACAGTTCCTTCATAGAGAATTTGGCCAGTGCTAAACAAGACTGTAAACCCAACATGTTATTGGGTGTGGTTTAAAACGAGCAAATAGTTTGAGAGAATTAAAATCGACAAAATAAAAACAATAGAATCCAACCAGAGACCACATTAAGGACGTCTGAAGTTTCCAGAGACACATGAAGAACCCAACATTATATACTACCACTAACTTCATTATAGAATAAATTTAGTTTACCATACTTGATTTTACTCAAACGCCCATGCATTCTCCCTGCGAACCTCCTCTTCTTCCTCGGGTGTAAAATCATTCTTGATGTTAAAAGTCTTGCGAATCTCTTCAGGGGTCTTTCCCTTTATCATGTCTGCCACTGTTTGGCATGTTAGATCCAATAAGCTCTTGATGTTCAAATAATTAGCAGCCTGAATCAGAAATATTGCACCCAAATGAATCATTAACTAAATAGAAAAAACAAAGAAGGCAAACGGGGTGATGATAAGAAACTAAAAATGTCAGCAAGAAACTTACAAATTGATGAAATGTAATTCAGAATGCAAAATAAAAAGCAACAGACACAAACAGTGCAACCAAAAGTAAGATACAAGTAGACCAAATGACACAACATCATGATGCATAAAGTTTAAGTCCCTAAAAACAAAAACAAGCTGGGAACAATAGTTTCATGTGAAAATCACACAACTAGCCATTTTCTCAGGTGGCGTTATACCTCTATAGCATGTTAGAGAACATATACGCTTATATCCATGAAATAAAAAATCCTTTGTTGCATATCTACTTTCACTAGCATATAACTTTATTTCAATCAATTTAGATTAGAAACCATGCCAATATGAAGCACCACTGACCGCTAGAGTATCCAATTTCACTCACGTACATAAGCAGATACACATTTAGCTAGAAATTTCAATACATGGGTGATATGGACTTGGGTAGCATATCAAATCTCTAAACAAATGCTTTCTTCATTTAACTTCCATTATGTAATCATAAAACAATGTAACTTTATTGTTTATATACTGATTAAGTATTTCAATTGAAACAGATAATCTTATACATAATTTTCGTTCATGTGTATAAAGTCACTTGTAATAAAACCAAATATACTGTTTCATAAAGTAAAAAGTTTCTTTTTGTAGCATACTACCAACAATGCAATGGCAAACAATCACAACCAAACAAGACAATTACTCTGCAGGTGCAAATAATCACCGTGCATCCCTAAAGCCTAATCTTAAAGGAAAGCCAATAATCACTAACCAACAAACAGCATGTTATACAACGTTCACACAACTAATCATTACGAACCAAAACCCCAAATAACATCCAAAAATTCTTCAACGAAAAACCTAAATTTCACAATTCATTACCACAGATCACGTATTATTTCTATTTCCAAAGTTAATCGATAAGGATACAGAAACAATCGAACCAGAATAAGATCGAAGAGAGTGCTCTGATCCACTTTAACAAACTCAGCATCAAACGATTTCAGATCGTCTTCAGCTGCCTTGTCGTCGGTCTTGGGCGTCTCGACGTGCTTCTTGCAGTACTCAATAACCTTGGAGAGGATCTTGCTGGTGACGTTGGGGAGGGGGATGCTGGTGTCGGCACAGTCATCTTCGATCATATGCTTGATCGTTTGGGACTCCAACGCCACCGCCTCTTCGACCTCGAAGGTTTCTCCGTCGGAGCTTTTGAGAACGATGACCTTCGATGACGACGACATGATGGTGTCTTGATCGGTCGGAATTTGAACGCCGGTGGAAATTGGGGGAGAAACGAAACCCTAACCCTAAGGATGGGATGGGATGGAAGCTTCTGGCGAGATTGCCGATGGGTGAAATTGGATTAGATGACGTTTGGGCATCTTCAAAGGGTGTTGATATTCTATGAATAACTATTTTTTATTTTAATTATGCAATTGAGGTATGTTTGGTAGTTTATTATTCATTTTATTAAAAGGTTATATATGAATCAATAATAGATTGGGTTGTTTGGTTTAAAGAAAATTCCTTTTTAATCATTCAACTAGCCTATTAACCATTCAGCTTAGAAATATGTTGAATGATTAAATGGACAAAAACACTCTTGTAAAACAAAACCCACACCTTCCATTAAACTATCGTTCATCTTTCATCTTCCTTCACCCTCAACCCCAACCCCCCCCCCCCCCCCCCCACGCGGTTGTCGACCTCCACTCCAACGATCCTTTTGGCGGCAACATCCAGTCTGGCAACGCATGTTGTCATCAAAAATCAACTAACTAATACCTCGTATTACGGTATGAAGTCATAAATCCACGAGTGTTTATGTACGTAGTGTCCAAAGGTAATACTTATCTGATGATCAAGTATAGTGTGGTATTCACCTTGTCGTTAGTTATTGCTTAGTTATAGTTTAGTTATAGCTTAGTTATTATTGTAATAGGATCTAGTTTAGATTTGTCATGTTTTGTATTCTGTGGCATGCGAAACTGTAGTTTCACCCGACAGTTTCACATGTCAAAGTGCGTGACAGTTTCGCAATAGTGAAACTGTGTGCGAAACTAGGTCCTGTATAAATATGTTTGCTTATTGATCATTTTGTAACTCTTGGAAACCTAATGAAATATTGCTGATTTGAGTTCACTATTGATTGTGTATTGCTAAGAGCTTATCTTTGTTATCTTTGAGCATTGTTCTTATTCATCTTATCAAATCTTATTGCAAATGGGTTTTGTTTGATTGTATTCACTTTTGTATCATTACTTGGTCTTCAAGTTATTAGATATAGTGATAACTTGAGGATTCTTGAGTTAAATCATCATCAAAAGCACGTATAAACGATCATCTTGACCAACAATATGGTATCAGAGCCATTGTGCTCTTGATTGTTTTTATTTTTGGTTAGTTTTTGACATATTCATCTTCTCAATCTTTTTGGATCTGTTTTACGTTTGTTATCCATGGAAATCGATTGAAAAAAGGTGTGGTGTGTGTTTGGGAAACTTGTGGAATCATCAGATTCTAAATTGGTTGTGCTCTGAGTGAGTTTTGGTGATTTTTTGGTCATTTTTTGCAAAAAGAGGGTTTTCATATTCATTGTGTGAAACTGTAGTTCATTGTGCAAAACTATCCTGCGAAACTACCCAAATCAGAAGACTTTTGGTGCTTGTGATTTCCCTGCGAATCTAGAACGAAAGTCATCAGCTTGGTCAGTTTATCTAGCAAAACTGTTGTCCATTTATCTTGGAACGAAAGTTTAATAGTTTCGGGTGAAACTGTAGTTGAAACTACTACCGAAACTATCTGCGAAACTACTGCCCTTGTGCGAAACTATTGGTTTTTTTATCTACTCAAATTTCAATGACGACAAGTCTTACCCTTGCTGATCTTGAGAGTGTGGCACCAAGCAGACCCCCTAAGTTAATCAATGGTGATAACTTTGATGACTGGAAAAGATGTTTGAAGGCTTTTTTTTCCTACAAGGATCACACCCAATGGGAATCAATTGTGAAAGGACCTCATGTTTCTGTTTCAATAGAAGATAATGTGACTAGTCAAATTGCAGATCCGACAAAATATTCGAAGATAGATATCAAGCTGATTGATCGGGATCAGAAAGTGTTTGGTGCTTTGACTCCGTGTATGTCAACAGAGATTTACAACAAATTTAGGGAATAAAAAAGTGCAAAGGCTTTGTACGATACTTTATGTGAATTCTATGACGGTAATGAAGAATTGGTCAAGGATAAAGCTGATCAAGCTGAAAAAGAATTCAATTCTTTTGTTGGACACAAGAATAAGAGTCTCACTGATCTCACCAATCGCTTTTTGTCTGTTACAAGCACCTTGAAAAAGTATGATGAGAAGTTGTCAAACAATGAACAAGTGACAAAGCTATTGGATTCTTTACCACCTCAATGGAGTTTGCAAGTGAGGATGTTAAGGCAAGAAAGGGGATATTTGGACTACAAGCTCATGGATATAATCAACAAGTTGAATCTTTCGAGTTAGATATGAAACGAAGATAGTACAACCAAGCTATACTTCCATCTCAAGCCTACTCACAGAATGTTGCTCTTATTTTGTCCAGTTTTGATTCACCAATGCACGTGTCAGCTTATAGTGGGATGACCGGTACTTCTGACAAGGTCCACCGGTAGTTTCACATGTCACAGTGCTGTATGCGAAACTAGGTCCTGTATAAATATGTTTGCTTATTGATCATTTTGTAACTCTTGGAAGCCTAATGAAATATTACTGATTTGAGTTCATTGTTGATTGTGTATTGCTAGGAGCTTATTTTTGTTATCTTTGAGCATTGTTCATATTCATCTTATCAAATGTTATTGCAAATGGGCTTTGTTTAATTTGTATTCACTTTTGTATTATTACTTGGTCCCCAAGTTATTAGATATAATGATAACTTGAGGATTCTTGAGTTAAATCATCATCAAAAGCATGTATAAATGATTATCTAGAGCAACATTATCTGTAACGTTAATAACAAATGTATTCCATAAAAAACAAATAATGTAATTAATAAAACATTTCATACAATTATTTAGAACCTAGGGGGGAAAGGAAAGCCGGAAGTGGGGTTAAACACAACTTCTTTAAAACTCGAGAATCATGTGCAATGCCCACGTGAATATCATATCAAAATAAAAAATTCCTAACACATTTTGGTAACATTCACCTTTTTCTCTTCCTCTATAACGACGGATATAGTCGCAACCATACCTTCCTTATGTCCTCACTGTCACCAAAAAGCAAAAGTGTCGTTTGATATTTCGCATCAAACATGCCCCACCCCAAACTTTCCAACTTGTCCATACATGCATCCATATCATTAGACATATTGTGTTTTTCAATCAACATCTTTGCATCCTAAGAGATTTGATCACCAACTTCTATTAACTTTGAGTTTAATGTTTCCTTAGCTTTTCGTTTCTCCTTTTTAGCTTTAGACCGAATGGTTGACGCCTCACTAACACCGGTAGTCGGAGTTTCCTTTTATTTTTGGAACTATCAGATGACTCTTCACTAACACCTACTTCTAGTTGAGTGCAATCGATGTCATCAAGGCAATCTACATTTTGATTAGACACTTCATCAGAAGGACGAGTAAGTGTTAAAGATGAGCCCTAACTATCAAACCCAGTGAAAGTAGATCTCAAATAGTTGAACACAAAGGTCGAGGTAAGAAAGGGGTGCACTTCTCAAAGCTTCTACATATTTGTTCGACTGTGTGAAAAATATTATAAAAATTTATAAGATTATTGAAATATAATAATATTATTATTTAAAAATATTAACGCAATACCTTCATCTCTAATTGCCATTCTTCTTCCGACAAGTTAAATGTGTTTGTTACGAGATTATAAACGTTGCTGGTTTTGTTTTTTAGCTTTGTCCAGGTGGAAATTTTAGCTTTTAGATAGTCATAGCGGATTCTTTATTTGTCTTTGATCCGCTATAAAATTGTGTTCTGTTTTCAATTTATCAGCTACAGTCTTCCAAGAAATTTGATTAAGATTGCTTCCCTCACGTCCATGAAGAGTCAATTCATAGACATTGTTTCTAGAAACGTTTTTTCAACCCCACTTTGCTTCCAATTAATCCTAATCTTTTTTGAGCCATTTCTTCAAACAATATTGTAAGGATTCCTTTAAGTCTGATGCAAACCAAAACATCCAAAGTCTCTCTGCAAGCAATGCACTAAAGAACTGAAGTAGAATTGCTTCGGAAGTTTTACACCATGCACTAGAAATATTCTAAGTGTAAAATCTTTCGAAGCCAAGACCAATATCTTCCGAAGCCAAATATGAAGTCTTCCGAAGCCTCAGAGACAAAGTCTTCCGAAGCTTCATTGTATGAAGACAGATTTCTTCCGAAGACTTTTAGTAACATGCTTTATCTGATGTACTGCTCCATAAAGCTGGACTCCTTTCCGCTGCATCTCTGTAAAGTCACCATCTTTCATGAGTTGGTGAAAAGATCCATGCTTTTGGTAACTGTACATTGAGGTCTTGAGTTGTAACTTTCTACTTTATGTACTTTATCCTTTTTGTAATAGATAAGGATGTGAGCTATGGCATGTCATAGTCACAAGGTCAAAAGGTAGATATGCCTTTTGATTCTACAATTGATTTTGTTTGTGTCTAGTCAATTGTATCCAGCTGGCTTTCAAAGTATAGCCGGCTGTAGGTTCTAGTATAAGTATTCCATGTTCTAGTATCTTTCTTTATGCTTTGTAACACTTGTAATAGAACTTGAGACAGCAATATACTGCATCCTTGAAACCCAAATCTCTTGTTCTGTCTCTTACTTGTTACTTGTGTTCTTAGTATCATTATTGTGGTTAATCCAGTTTACTGTTTGATTAAGTTTGGTTAATCTCCTCTTTGTGTTGTTGTGTTGTAATTGACAGCCCCTCACCGGTCCTGCAATTGGTATCAGAGCTTTTTAGGCTCTTGATATAAGATCTCACCATCTTAAGATCCCTCACACACACAAAAATACTAAACTTTCAAATGGCATCCATTTCAATGACTGCTATGGAAACTGGAACCATGAACAAGTCCCCACTGATCACTCTTGATGACTTTGATATTTGGTGTATGAGAATGGAAGGTTTCATCAGGTCTCTAGACTCAAGAATGTGGGAATCTGTTGAAAATGGACCTTTCATACCCAGCACTACTTCTGCTACTGGTGCTGGCATGATCCCCAAAGATGTGGCTAACTACTCTGATGAAGATAGGAAGAGAGTAGAGATTGATAGAAAAGCCATGACTGCTCTTCAAACTGCCCTTCCAAACTCTGTGTACAGAGGTTTCAAGAAGTGCAAAACAGCTAAACAACTGTGGGATGCACTAAAACTGATGTATGAAGGCTCCTCTGAAGCCAAGGAGAACAAGAAGGATCTTTTGAAGCAGCAGTTTAAAAACTTCACCTTCAAAACAGGTGAAACCATGACTCAGCAATAATTTAGGTATGTTGAGATAGTGGATACCCTTGTGGATGGAGGAGTTCCTCTTGAAAACAAAGACATTGTAAGGAAGTTCATGTCCTCACTTCCTAGGAAATGGACACACTATTGTGTGGTGATCAAGAGGACTGAAAATCTCAAAACTCTTACTCTGACAGAGTTATATGGGATTCTCAGTGGCTACCAGATGGAGATGAACATGCAAGGTTCATCTGGCAACTCCAACAATCAATTGGGTATAGCCCTGCATGTGGTTGAAAGGGATATCATAGAACCCCAATATCATCTCATATGCTACCCTGACAACTCACCAAAGGGTCCTTTCATCACCTTCCCAGAGACTCCCAGGGAGAACTATACTCAAGGAAGCCCATTCCAAGAGACAAGCTCTTCTCAAGCCTTTGTGTCTTCTGATGAAAGTTGTGGCAACTCTCTTTTCACTCTTGAAGACTTGGATTGTATCCATCCAGATGATCTAGAATATATGGAAATAGTCCAACAAATGGCTCTTCTCACTCATAGAGCCAAGAAGTTCTACAAGAGAACTGGAAGGAGGTTTCCAAGCAATGCAACCAGTGGAAAGTTTGGCTTGAATAAAAGCAAAGTCAAGTGTTACAACTGTAACTTGATGGGCCACTTTGCTAGAGAGTGTAAGGCACCTAAAACAAATGGTGGCCAAGCACAAACCAGACCAAACTACACTGACAAAGCCCCTCAGAATGAGAAGCCAAAGCAACAAGCTGCTGTTGCTGTTGAAGAAGGAGGCTTTGTCTGGAGTTTTCAGGTGGAAGATGCCTCTCCAAACCAAGCACTAATGGCAGATCATGATGAAGCCAAGGTATTGGAACATCTCTGTACTCCTGAATGCATTGCTAAAGTTAACAGATATAAGTCCTATAACTTGGAAATGAGATCTGATCTTGAGTCTTTAAACATTTTAAAATCTGATTTTAGAAAGTCTGAAAATGATTATAAACTAAAGATAGAGGACTTAAAGAAAACCATTTCAGTTCTAAAATATGTGCATACAGATTTTAGGACTCAAATCCAAGATCTCATAACCAAGCTGACTGAGTGCCAGGCTGAGCTTGTGATCAGCAAAGCCAGGGCAGAAAAGAGTGTTCTTGAAGAAGAGACCTTCAAGAACATGATATCCTCATCCCTGCACAACAAGGTGTGTTATCAAAATAAACAGGGACTGGGATCCAATGAGATAGCTCCTCCATACATAATCTTGTCTGTAAGATCTCCTAGGTGTGAAACTTGTGAAGATGAGCTTCCTCTCATAGATCCTATAAGTGAGGATGGTGAGTCCTCAATGTCTATTCTCTGTGAAGAACTCCCAGGTTCTGTGGCTGCAATGACTTTTGGTATCAGAGCCACTATCCTTCTAAGGAGAAGAAGATTACTGTGATGACCAAGTCAATGAGAAAGAACTTGATCAGGAAGAGCAAAAGAAAAGCAAAGAAGGCTCAAGAGATCAAGGCTACTTTTGACTCTAAGCAGAAACAAGTGTTTATCTCTGCAGGGTTTGAAGTAGTAAAGACTGAAGACATCAACCAAAACTCTTCAGCTAAGAGTTATGGTTCTTGTTCAAATCATCTCAGTACCAAGAAGAAGACTGATCTGCTGTGTACCACTGCTGCACAGCCTGGACCATCAAACTCCAAGAACAGTTCCCAGCCCATAAGAACTGTCTCAACATCTACAAAGATGAAGATGGAGAAGGGATGTGACCAAAGACAATCTTGCTCTCATAAGGAGACTCTTTTAAAGAAGAAAATGTTGTGTGTCATGTGTGAAAGTACGTCTCACAATGCTAAGGATTGTCCATATAATCCTAAAAGTACTGTCCATGTGACCAAGACAAAGACTTCAAAGAGTTTCAAAAAGATTCAAGCTTCGGAAGGAAAATCTGTTTCCTTTGGAAGCTCCAAATCAAAGAAGAAGGCAAATGGAAAATTACCTTTGAGAAAAAAGTTGGTCTCGGAAGAAAAGAATTCTTCCGAAGCACTGAAGTCTGCTGCAATGACTGTAGAATCTTCCGAAGGTTCAGTCATCAAAACTTCTGAAGTCCCAAAAGCTTCTGAGGTTTTGAAGGTCAAGTCCAAGACTCCAAAGATGGTGTGGAAGTCAAAAAAAGACCAAGTGACTGAAGTTTCTCCATCAACAACAGCTCAAGATCCCTCTAGCACAACCATAGGATCTATTATTGTTGCATTACCTTCTATTATACTTAGTGATCCCAAGACAAGTAAGGTTTGGGTTTCCAAATGTAACTAATCATTTTCTTTGTGCAGGAACAACTCCAGACAAACAAGAATGTCTGGATCATTGATAGTGGCTGTTCCAGGCACATGACAGGCAATAGGTCACTACTCCATAACTTTGAGAGGATTGATGGAGGACCAGTTGCTTTTGGAGGAGATGAAGGTGGTTACATTTCAGGAAGGGGCAAGGTCACAAATGGTAAGCTCAGCATTGAAAAGGTAAACTTTGTCAAGGAGCTTGGGTACAATCTTCTGAGTGTATCCCAATTTTGTGATCAGAGTCATAACATGCTCTTTACTGAGCATGAGTGTATTGTTCTCAAGCCTAGAGTGGTCATTCCTCATGAGCACATAATGCTTACAGCCCCTAGGAAAGGGAACATGTACAAGATGGATTTGCAAGAAACATCTCCCTCTGGAGAAGTTTCATGCTTTCTGTCTAAAGCAAATAGTGATGAGTCTTTCCTATGGCATAAAAGAATGTGCCATGTAAACTTTAAGAACATGAATAAACTAATTAAACGTGATTTGGTAACTGGAATGCCAAAGAAAGAGTTTACAAATGATGATCATTGTGTTGCATGCCTGAAAGGGAAGCAACATAAGGTATCTCACAAGCCTAAGGAAAGGAACTCCATCACTACTCCCCTACACTTATTACATATGGATCTATTTGGCCCCACCAGTGTAATGAGTATAGGAATGACCTCTTATTGTTTAATGATCACAGATGATTTTACAAGATTCACTTGGGTTTTCTTTCTTAGAACTAAGGATGAAACCCCTGAGATTCTGAAGAATTTCATCTTAAAAATTGAGAATCAAAGTGATCACAAGGTCGAAACCATAAGATGTGATCAAGGGACTGAATTCAAGAATCAATTCCTTGATACATTTTGTGATGAAAAAGGTATTACAAGACAATATAGTGCTCCCAGGACTCCTCAGCAAAATGGTGTTGCTGAGAGGAGAAACAGGACACTAATTGAAGCTGCAAGAACTATGTTGTCTGACTCTAAACTGCCCATCACCTTCTGGGCAGAGGCAGTAAATACTGCTTGCTATGTGCAAAACAGAGTGTTAGTAGTTAAGACACATGGTAAGACTCCTTATGAACTTTGGCACAAGAGAAAACCTTTCAATGGTTTTCTTAGGTCATTTGGATGTCCTTTCACCATCTTGAATACCAAAGATCAAATTGCCAAGTTTACTGAGAAATCAGATGATGGATACTTCATTGGATACTCTTCCCAAGCTAAGGCGTATAGAGTATACAATCTCAGAACTAGAATTGTTGAGGAGTCAGCCAATGTGACTTTCAATGAACACACACCTTGTGTGGCTGGTTCTGGTCCTGATTGGCTATTTGATCTTGATTTAGTTACCAACTGTTTTAACAAATCTTGTGAGAATGTTTCAGGATCAGCAGAAAAATTAAATATAGGTGATCCTGATCCAAGATTTGAGCTAGGAAGACCTTCAACTCATACATCTTGAGCTCCAGTTGGAACTACTTCAGCAAATGAGGTTTCTATCAGCACTACAATGACAAATTCAACTGATACATCTGGGGTGCCTTCAAATTCCAGCTCAGAGGCTCCACAACCAGATAAAGATACCTCAATTGTGGAAGACAACAATGGTGATGGTGAAAGTGATCAGGAATTCATTGATGCTAATAACCACACCATAGATGACAACATCAATGATGTCACACATTCATTGGATCAAGTTAATCTTGATAAGTGTGGTGTTGTGGAGGGTGAATCATCTATGCCAGATCTAAATTTCTCAAATTTAGATCTTTCTCAGCAACTTGTTGTGATCCCTAGCTTAGGATCCACAAGTCTCACCCCACCACAAACATCATTGGAAATGTTGTCACAGGGGTAAGAACAAGATGACAAACCCATGAAGCAAATATTTGTCTTCACTCTTGTTTCTTATCTCAGATAGAGCCAAAGAAAGTTGATGAGGCTCTAAAGGATGGAAGTTGGGTTGAAGCTATGCAACAAGAGTTGCTTCAATTCAAAAGGCAAAAAGTTTGGAACCTTTGTCCTCTTCCTCATGGGAAGACTACCATTGGAACCAAATGGGTGTTTAGGAATAAGAAGGATGATAGAGGCATTATCATCAAGAACAAGGCAAGACTAGTTGTTCAAGGATACACACAAGAAGAAGGGATTGACTACACTGATGTCTTTGCTCCTGTAGCAAGATTAGAAGCTGTTAGGATATTCCTGGCATTTGCTGCATCCAAGAACTTCAAGGTTTTTCAACTTGATGTAAAGTGTGCTTTTCTGTATGGAGTGATTGATGAAGAGGTGTATGTCAAACAACCACCTGGTTTTGTAGACCCTGATCATCCTGATTATGTCTGCAAGCTTGACAAAGCTCTTTATGGGCTGCATCAGGCACCCAGGAAGTGGTATGAGACATTGTCTGAGTATCTTTGTAAACATGGATACAGGAGAGGTACTATAGATGGAACTCTCTTTATCAAAGGATAGGGAAATGACTTATTCTAGTTCAAGTATATGTAGATGACATCATCTTTGGTTCAACTAATCCAAAGCTCTGCAAAGACTTTGAGAAGCTGATGAAAGACAGATTTGAAATGAGTGCAATGGGAGAACTCAATTTCTTTCTAGGAATTCAAGTGAAGCAAGTTGAAGATGGCATCTTCATAAGTCAGTCAAAGTATGTTCAGGACATACTCAAGAGGTTTAACATGACTGATTGTAAGATTGCTAAGACACCCATAGCCAGAAACCACTCCCTTGGACCTGATCTTGAGGGGGAGTGTGTAGATGAACATTTATACAGGGCTATGATTGGGTCTCTTATGTATCTTACAGCTAGCAGGCTTGATATCATGTTTGCTACATGTCTTTGTGCAAGATATCAAGCCAACCCTAAGATGTCTCACCTCATCACTGTCAAAAGGATTTTAAGATATCTCAAAGGTGCTTCAACACTTGGTTTTGGTATCCAAAGAATCCTGACTTCAATCTGTATGCTTATACAAATAGTGATTATGGTGGTTGCAACATGACTGCAAAGTCTACATCTGGGGGATGTCAATTCCTTGGTGGAAGGATTGTCTCATGGCAATGCAAGAAACAATCCTGTGTGTCTGCATCAACTACTGAGGCTGAATACATTGCTACTGCAAGTTGCTGTGCTCAAGTGCTTTGAATTCAAAATCAGATGCTAGACTATGGATTTAACTTCAAGGAGACTCCTATCCACATAGACAACAATAGTGCTATCTCTATCACTGAGAACCCTGTGCAGCACTCAAGGACCAAACACATCAATATCAGGTATCATTTAATAAGAGATAACTATGAAAAGGATTAATTAAACTAGTCAAAGTTCATACAGATGAACAATATGCTGATCTGTTTACAAAAGCTTTTGATGAACAAAGATTTAAATATCTAATATCAGCTATTAGGATGATTAACTTTGAGTAGATCTTTTCTTAGAACTAATTCTAATTATTTCTTAAAATATGTGTGTCCTAAGTTGTCTAGTTCATCACTTTCATAAGCTCATGTTTTCTTTGGATATCAAATCCTTTTTGAAGACTTTCCTTAGATTCTTGAAAATTTTCTGATCCTTCGGAAGATATATTTTTACCTTCGGAAGAAAAACATGTCTTCAAAATAAATAACTGTCTAAGAAATTTTACCTTCGGAAGAAGTCCAAATCTATCTTCCGAAGCTTAAATACTTGTCTCAGACACTTATTTGTTTTTAAGGACTTTTTCCTTCCGAAGCAAAATTATCTCTCGAAAGCTTTGTTGTTTTATATACAAAGCTTCAAGTGTTTATTTCTCTTCCGAAGCAAAATCTTCAAGACTCTTAGGAAAATCTTCCGAAGTCATTTTAGCTTCGGAAGCTCTTTCATTAAAACTTCCGAAGATAATTTACCTTCGGAAGCTTTTCGAATTCCAAGAAAACTACTTTTTGAGCAAAACTAAACTACTTTTTCAGAGGTGGGACCGACTTTCGGATTTCAAAGTTTATCCTCTTTCATTAACTTTGGTTCAAATCCCTTTTCACATAAATACCAACGGTTCCCCCTCTTTCTCACTATCTTCTTCAATTCTACTATTCCTCAAACCTAATTCCCAAAACCGCCTTTGCTTTTTACCTTTCTACAACCTTAAGCTTCTCAAATGGCCAACCTTAACCGCAGAAACAACCCAGATTTCTCCATGCAACTTCACAGGCAACATAACCAGGTTGCTCTGTTAAGCTCTGAGAAAGATGAAAGTTTCTCAGAGATTTGCCAGTTCTTAGCTCTATCAAATTACTTCACCTCCCTAACCATTGATCCTACTCTGTATGAGGATCATCTGCTTGAATTTTTGAAGACCTGCCAAGAGGTCATCATGGATGGGGAGAAGGCACTGTCTGCCACAGTGCAAGGGAGGACAATCTTCATCACTCCGGCCATCATCAACACTCATTTGCAGCTGGATGATGAAGAAGGTGAGTTGTCCTTCCCAAAGGAAGCTGTCAATCGTTCCTTTGAGCAGATGGGCTATGAGGGAGATTTCTCTGTAAAGACCTTCAGGAAAGGAAAGGTCTCATCCCAGTGGAAATACGTACTCCATGTGGTTATCCATAGCTTGTCAAACAAGCATGGAGGGGGGGATCAGATTCCTGAGGATCTCTCCTTCATAGTGCATGGAATGGTTCAAGGGGTCAAGTTCAGGTACTCTCAATTTGTTTATACCAATTTACTTGCTAACTTGGACTCCTTAGAGTGTTATATGTTTACTAGATATGTTCAACACATTATCAACTGTGAACTAGGCTCACAGTTGAGGGAAACAGATAATATTCTTAAATTGGGACAGATGAAGCCCGACATCTTTAAAATCATGAAGAAGCCAACTGTTGGCTTCTCAGGGGTAGAAACAGCCCTTGTCCCCAAAATGTTAGAGCTCATTGCTCAAGGTGACAACCTAGCAACACAAGCTAGTGTTGAACCCACATCTTCTATCTCTCTACCACTAAAAAGGCCTCAAGTAACCCTCACCTACCAAAGAAAATCCAAATGAACCCCTGCTCAAGCTATTGAGTCTGTGCACGTCCCCATATACTCACCTTTACAGGAGGAAGTGGACACTAGAGCTCCCACTTCCCCGGAGGAGCAAACCACCCCCATCTCTTCAACTATCAGGGCTGAGGTTCCTCATGCTCACCCTGATGAGCTCACAAGCCCAACAGCCTTAAGCCTTCACTCTGAGTCTCAACACTCAAGTGAACAACCTTTAGGGGACTTACCATCCCCAGCCTTTAGATCTAAATCAACCCATTCCTAACCTATCCTTCTATACTGATGAAGACTTAGGATTCAGTGAGTACCATGAGTCTCTCTTCTCTTCCCCTACTCAAAGAGAGATGAGTACTCCTGAGTCTCCTTAGTCTAGCCCACATCAGTCACCTATAACTGAGGTGGACACTTCTGAACCTGTTCAGGATGTCCATATGGAAGAGGCTCTCACTTCTGCAAGTAATTACATCATTAAGACCTCAACCATGGCAACTCAGCCCACTGACATCTCAATTGAGATTGCCAGTGAGCAGAGGAAAACCAGCAGCCAAGAACCTCAAGCTGGTGGTAAGAGAGAGGACTTTGGTTCAATCATCTCATCCCCCAATGATTCTTCTGATGAAAAAGAGGGGAATCTGAGACTAATGGTGCACAAATTGTCTAAAACATGCACTTACCTAGTCTCAAAGGTCAGTCACCTTGAATCTCAGGTGAATACCTTACACAATAGGGTCAATGATCAGCAACTTGAGATTTCATATCTTAAGGAAAAACTAGCTGGGAGACCTTTAAGAAGAGCTCAACCAGGAACACAAGAACCTGTGGATGTGATTGATTTATCCTCCAGCTCACCTATGCAAGTGGGTGATGCTACCAAAAAGGGGGAGAAAGTCATTGCAGCCACAAAACCTGGGAGTTCTTCACAGAGAATAGACATTGAGGACTCACCATCCTCATTTGCAATTGTGCATTCTCAGCAACTTCCTCAAGTTCACATTAATGTGGACTCTATAGACTCTATCATCAGGATTCTTTTGAGGAAGGTATACCAAGGGCTGTGTCATCTCCACCTTAAGGAACTTCAAACTACATCATAAGGTGGAGGTATGATGTTGATAGAAGAGCCCTTATTCTTCACAGAGTTCAAGGGCAACAAGAAGTATTTGATTTTCAAACTTTGAACTTCTATGAAGGTCTGGATCTAGTCAACATGCCACTTGTCAACCCAAGCAACTCAAGACAAGCTGACAGATTGGCTCAAAGAATCCAAGACAGGATCACTGTAGAGTTTAGCTTAAGAAGGAGACTTAGGCAATCAGGTAATGCCATCGGTCAACTGGATGTTGAGGTAGACCCTAAGATTAGTTTCATAGGGGAAACCTTGACTGAAGGCCCAGTGACAGAACCTGAGACCCCTGTCTCATCATCATCAGCTGCTGCAGAGATCCACATTCCCTCTGAGACAACTGCTGGTGAAGGTGTTTCTCAGCCTCTCTCTGGCCAGAGCATGGATGCTACACCAAGCAATGAAGGCCAAACCTCTATCCACCCTGAGTCACAAAGGTCTGTTGGTGACAAAGGGAAAAGGATTTTGACTCCTGAGGAAATTGAGGAGGAGAGAGAGAGAGAGAGAGGAAAAGGAAGCTAAGGGGAGAAAGTTCCTCTGGGTCTTCAGGTTTAATGCAAGCTGCAATCAGGGCTGCCCCCAGACCAAATACTCAAGATGATGAGTTAAGGGCAGTCATGATTACTTACCTGCAGACCAGGAACTATGACATTGATGAAATCATTTCTCTCCCCTTAAAACAACTAAATGAACTGGCTGACATGGAAGTGTCAAGAGAGATGAAAGAAAAAAGAGGATGCAAGGTTACTTCTCCAATTCAAAGAAAAAGAGACAGAAAAGACTCTACAAGCATGCTCCTACTCTCTTCCCAGTTCAAGAAAGCCCTGTACAAGAAGATGTGGTTCAACAAGAACCTCAGGTAGACAAAGAAGAAGATAGGATCAAAATGATCAACTACCTGAGTGCCACAAGCTTCTATTAGGCAGATGCACTTCTTCCCTTGTCCTATGACTTTGTTGAGTTTGAGTACTTAAAACAACTTGAGCTTGAGTTAGTCAAGGAGAGAAAGACAACTAAGAAGAAGCTAAGGGAAGAAGCTGCAAAGTCAAGAGCCATCATCCAAAAGAGTATGAAGAAGTCTGCTAATAGACAAATGATGATGAGCTTCTTGAAGCTGTATGGATTCTCCGAAAGGAGACTTGGCCCTATGTCTCTATCCACAATGGATGAGCATATAAGGGTAATCAAGCAGAAGATCAAGAGTGGAGAACTGATTGACTTATACTCTCTTCCAAGTCAAGTCCCACCTGAAGTGGAGGTTAAGGTTGAACAACCTGAGACAACACAACCCGGACCTCCTGCTGAGCCTCAGCAAGCTTCATCTTCTAATCCACAGCAGGGTCAAACTCCCTCTCCTTCTGAACCTGTGAGGGAGGAACACCCAACTGAGAAAGACAAGGATGATCAACAAGGTGCTGCAGACCAGTCTTCTCAATTAAAGTCATCTAAGAGGAAGAATAGGATGGCTTCTAAACCAAAGTCTAAGAAGAAGAAGCCTAAATTATCTACCTCTACACCTCAGGCTGAGTCAGATCAACCTGAGGAAGTGCATGAAGAGGCAGCCCAATCAACTCCAATACAAGTGGCTCCTCTTGCAGCTGAGACACCCATCTTATCCTGAACCTTCTCTACCAATCCAAAAAGATGGCATGTAATCAGAGATCAAGGTGTTGAGAATGTCTATACATGGCAAGACATAATCAACTTACCTCTACATGATCTCTTTGAGATGAGAAGATACTATGAAAGTCTGAATGATCCTAACCATCTAATGAAGAAGGGTATGGTCATGATTGTGCTGAAGACTACTAACATCTAAAGATCTTCTAAATGTTTTGGTAGCATCAGCCTAGGGGGAGTTTGTAAGGATTTCTTTAAGTCTGAGGCAAACCAAAACATCCAAAGTCTCTCTGCAAGCAATGCACTAAAGAACTGAAGTAGAATTGCTTCGGAAGTTTTACACCATGCACTAGAAATATTCTAAGTGTAAAATCTTCCGAAGCCAAGACCAATATCTTCCGAAGCCAAATATGAAGTCTTCCGAACCCTCAGAGACAAAGTCTTCCGAAGCTTCATCTTATGAAGACAGTTTTCTTCCAAAGACTTTTAGTAACATGCTTTATCTGATGTACTGTTCCATAAAGCTGGACTCCTTTCCGCTGCATCTCTGTAAAGTCACCATCTTCCATGAGTTGGTGAAAAGGTCCATGCTTTTGGTAACTGTACATTGAGGTCTTGAGTCTGTAACTTTCTACTTTATGTACTTTATCCTTTTTGTAATAGATAAGGATGTGAGCTATGGCATGTCATAGTCACAAGGTCAAAAGGTAGATATGCCTTTTGATTCTACAATTGATTTTGTTTGTGTCTAGTCAATTGTATCCAGCTGGCTTTCAAAGTATAGCCGGCTGTAGGTTGTAGTATAAGTATTCCATGTTCTAGTATCTTTCTTTATGCTTTGTAACACTTGTAATAGAACTTGAGAAAGCAATATACTATATCCTTGAAACTCAAATCTCTTGTTCTGTCTCTTACTTGTTACTTGTGTTCTTAGTATCATTATTGTGGTTAATCCAGTTTACTGTTTGATTAAGTTTGGTTAATCTCCTCTTTGTGTTGTTGTGTTGTAATAGACAGCCCTTCACCGGTCCTGCAAATATAAATACGCAAAAAAGAAAAATACTTAAGAACTAGCATTATGAAAATCTTTAGTAAAACTATAAACCAAAAATATATAGTATCAAATCCAATATAACTTTTATAAGCTAGAAACATATTGTAGCAAAGCATACATGATTTTAGTTAACTTTAACATATTAAATCAAAGCAAACATATTGAATCAAACAAAACCCAACTTTCATAAACTATAAACTTTTTACATAAAAGTAAACATGATTGTAGTTAACCTACATTTGTTTTAAATCAAACTTGAGCATCTTGGATCAAACCAAACCCAACTTTAATTTCTTGAATCAAATCATAAATAACTTTTATAACCTAAAACATATTGACTCAAACCAAATATGATATCTATAATCTACCAATATCTTGAATCAAAGCAAATGCAACTTTAACATCCTGGAATCAAAGAAAACCTAGCTTTAACATCCCAAAATCAAAGAAAACCTAACTTTAACATCTTCAATCTAACCAATCCTAACTTTAACATCTTGAATCAAACAAAACCTAACTTTCATAAACTATGAACTCTTTACATCAAAGCAAACATGATTGTAGTTAACTGTATTTGTTTTAAATCAAACTTGAACATCTTGAATCAAACCAAACCCAACTTTAACTTCTTGAATCAAACCATAAATAACTTCTATAAGCTAAAAACATATTAAATCAAATCAAATATAACATGTGTAATCTACCAAAATCTTCAATCAAAGCAAACCCAACTTGCATAAACTACCAACATCCACAACTTGCATAATCTACCAAAATCTTGAAACCCTATGCAAGACCGGTTATGATTATGCAACAGTTTCACAAGTTGGAGAATACAACACTTAATAGATCAAATAGGGAACTAGGAAATTAAAACAATGAACAAAAGTAAGAACACAAGTATTGGTTTTCAAGGATGATATATATTGCTCTCAAGTGTTTTATAATTGTTACAAGGCTTAGTCCTAAAACTGCTTAGATGAGATGCTTTATACTACAACCTATAGCCGGCCATACTTTGAAGTAGATTGTCTTTTGACAAGTGACAACAGGATTAATGTAAAGTCAATAAGTAGATTGTCTTTTGACAAGTGACTATAACATGCCATAGCTCATATTCTATTACAAAAATGATAAAAGTACAAGAGTGGAAAGTTACAGACTAAAACACCATAAACAGTTGACAAAAGTATGGAGATAATAACCTGTGAATCCAAGGATCGTCAACAGGAATTATCAGTGTCGGTTGATGGCAATTCAACGTTTGCGGAATCAACGTTGATTTGGTTTAATTGTCTTAAGTAACTTTAAATATCAATAAATGTTCAAGAACACACGTAACAAAACACAATTAATGATTAATCAGTATTTCATTAGAACATGTTAATGATTACAAATATAATGAATGAATGATATCAAAGTATGCTATGATGTGACGGCTGCTAGGGTTTGATTGAGAGACTTTGAAGTGATTGTCGTATTGCTATTGCTGTTGTCGATCAATCAATCATCTAACACAATCGTGTTTGAATCGAAACCTAGGATCCATATATATAGACAATGATGTTTCAGTTATAGGAAACACCGGATCTCTTGGGATTTGATTTGTTTCAGTTAAGGAATCATCGGATTTCTCGGGATTCGCATAACTGCCTTGTTGACTTGTTTGACTTGTAACACTTATATATACAAGTGTTTGGACTCCACAGGAATAGTGTCTTCAGTAGGAATTTGTTCTTCCGTAGATGATTTGTTCTTCCGAAGGAGTCTTGTTCTTCCGAAGGAAACTTGTTCTTCACTTCTGGTTGTTCATCCGCAGAAGATCTTCGGATGTAAAGTTACTTGTAAGAAATATATCTACGGAAGAACAAAATGTTCATCCGTAGATGTTTCTTACACTTGGTCAATTTCATAAATTGACCAATTATAATGTTTGTACCTGCAACCATACATAAACCAACACACACATAAATGGGTTAACCTATATATTTAATGCATACACAATAATGAATTACAAATATTCATTACAGATATTAATTCAAGTACTAAGCCTATACATAATGAACTAGATCTACTGATTCTAGACCTAACAATACTCCCCCTTAGGCTTAGATACTTGCAATCAGTTCTTCAAAACTGAAAGTTCCTTGACTCTGGCAATGATTTTGTTGTAGAAGTAAGACACAGCAGTCTTCTGATCATCATACTTGTAGTTGATCTTCATCTTGCTGAACTTCTTCAGAGTCTCAAAACTGATCCCCAGAACATCTTCCTCAGTAGTGAGTGTGTCTAACACATTATTGTTATTCACCACTTCTAGCTTATCTTGCTCTGAAATTCTGAGTTCTGTTACTTCATCAAAAGTTGTTCCCTTTAGCAGTCCAGCATTGAATCTTCTTCTTTTGTAGGCTTTGGCATGTAGTTTGTCAATCACTTGGATCACATGGACATGCAGGAACAAATCATTTTGGGCTTTTTCATCAGTCAGCTTGGGAAAGAATTTGTCATTGAGATACGATGTGTAGCTGGGTTGGAGTAATTTGATTTCCACAGGATCAAAAATCCTGATCCTGTCAGCTTTCTTGTTTTCAGTATTTCTCAGCAGGACCAACTCCTTTGTCTTCTCGACATAACCCCATTCAGTGATAGGGTATGTGAATTGAGTGCCTTCAATGCATTTGATTGCTGCTTTATTTCTACTTTTGTATCCAACCCTCTTCAAGAATTCATCATCTACATGTTGTGAGTCATTGGGCTTGTATCTTTTGAGCCCTGTGATTCTCTTCTGATGCTCTATATCTTCTCTTTTAGCTTCTATGAGGACATCATCTTTAAATTTTGTCTTGAGCTTTCCCACTAGAGTTGAGAAGTTTCTTCCTCTAGGGTGAATTGGATAATTGCAGATGATCAGGCTTTGAAGATCTTTGATGTCATTCTCTGGCAGACTCACTACTGAGAATACATCATGGCAGTATTCAACTCTTCCAGATGTTCTTTTAATAATGGCACAATCCCAGTCTAGATCATATTTCCAGGCCATGATCCTGTTCTCTTCCACAGAACTGGGAGTTGTGAGGTGGTCTATTAGTTGTATCAAAGTGGACTTGTGTTCAGTTATCTCTCTTACTGTAGTCCCAAGTGGCCATACTTTGCATGGTATTACTTCTATTGGCTCTCTGATCAATTTGTCCTTCCCTTTATGCTGATCTTTAGATTCAACTGTTATAGGTTCAGCAGGAAGTTTGCTTTGTTGCACATAAGATGGATGTGGAGCTTCAGTTCTGAATTTTACACCAGTATCCAGCTTAACTTTCATCACATGCTCCATCATCCTTCTAAGTTCTCCTACTGATCTTCCCTTAAGCTCATGAGGTTTGTAATTATGGCCTTGTAACCAGCAAGTCATGTTGTATTTGCTCAGCTTAGCTGTGTCACAATGTCCCAACTCCTTCTTTGTCTTCTGGATGGATTGAAAGGTGCTGAAAGCTTCATAGTCACAATTTGGAATCATAAAGCATGCAAGCTCAAATTCTTATAACAGATTCTTCATCTCAGCCATGTTTAGCCTCTCAACCATGTCATAAGGGAAACCATGGTTTATAAGTGTCATGAACATGGTTGATTCAGGCCTCTATTCTAATATGTCTTTTGTAGTCAGAAGATCATCAGCCTTTGAGACTTCTTTTTCTGGTGGAGAGTCTTCATTAATCAGCTCTTTCCACTCTTCATCACTATCATCATCCTGGTGAGAGATAGACTTAACAGTAGATAAATCTACTGAATGTGTGTGTTCAGGAGATGTGAGCTTTTGTTTCTTGGAAGAAATTTCATCAACAGTCATCTTCTTCTCTGCAGTACCAAGATACTTTCTCTTTCTTGAGTACAGAATCAGCTCTTTGATGCCTCAGTAGATGGTTTTGTTTGAACAGTTGAAACATTAGCATTAGATTCTAATGTACAGATCTTCATTTTCAGCTGCTCAATCTCTTCTTCTTTTCTTTTTATCACATTTGACTGAGCAGTCACAGTGCTATTTGCTTTTTCAAACTTCATCATCATCCTTTCCTTTTCGTCCTTTTCAGTTGCTGCTGACTCTTTAAGCTCAGCCTCCTTATCAAGTAATGCATCAATGACTTCCTTATCGTATTGAGCATATTCTCTCAGCCTTTTTATTCTAGCTTGTTGTCTCATCAACTCTTCATCCTTTTCTCTTATCATTCCCTTCAGCTCTTGTATTCTTTGCTTTCTTTTGTTTGATTTCAGCACTAGCTTCTTATACTCAGCAGCTGACAGGGATATCATTATCACTTAGATCATCTTCATTGTAGGCAATAATATCAACATAGTCTGCTTCTACTTCTTCTTCCTGATGTTGAGCATTAATCTCATCATCTTTAACTTCTTCCGGATCACCACTTGCTGAGCTTGAACTGTGCTCAATGGCTTGATCTACAAATTCTTGATGAGGTTGTTGTTGTTGTTGATGATCAGTGACTGGAGAGACTAGTTCAGTTTCATTTGAGAGTACAGGGGATTCAGTTTTGGATGATGACAGTTTAACTGTACTTGCTGGTGAGGCTAACTCTGTCTCCCCAGTGTATATGCTCTCAGTGGCTGAATTCTCTAGATTTGGAGAGATTGGTTCTGTGTTTTGGCTAGCTGGTGATTGTGGTTGGGGTGTTTGTTGTTGATTTGGTGATTGATGGTGGATAGGTGAGATTGGTTCTGTGTTTTGGCTGGCTGGAGATTGTGGTTGGGATGTTTGCTGTTGATTTGGTGATTGATGGTGGATAGGTGAGATTGGTTGTGTGTTTTGCTGGCTGGAGATTGCTGATGTATGGGTGATGTATCTGGTGAGTGAGTGTCTTGAACAGAGTTGGTTGGAGAGTTCTCTTGTTCACCTTCCCACACAAGCTCTTGAGGAATGTTTGCAGTAGCATCCACCACATGTGCAAACATGTCCATGTACCTCCTTCATATTTCCCAGAAATTTTGTTCAGAACAGATCTGCCAAGGTGTGCTTGAATAAACACACCACCCTCCACAGAAGTTCCAGGCAAATCCGCATTAATGATTAGTTGAATAAACCTTGGAAACATATACATCTTATCAGCCTTCTGTACTTTAATGTGATCACATAGACAGTTGAAGATGTACTTTGAGTAATTGTAGGTTCTTCCCTCAAAAATACCAATGATACCAGAGGATATATGTCTTGAAAATCTATCAAGCCCAGATTTTCTGTTTGAAATGCACTTCAAATAAGTGTGACACAGAAATCTGTATGGCTTACAGAGTCTTCCTTTCTTGATTTCTTCTTTTTCAAAATCACCATCATACCCCATCATGAGAAAAACTTTTTCTATGTATTCGTTTTCGAACACATCAGGGTGTCCGGCTTCAACATCTCCTAATTCAAGAACCCTTCTTATTGTTTGTTCATCGATTCTCAGCCTTCATTTTTAACATCAGCAACAATACCTTCACCATCTTCTTCTACATATGCAGAGTTCCAGAAATCAGTGATATGTGATCGATAAATCACAGGCTCTGCTGATAAGGCATAGAACAGCCTCGATCTTCTTAGATATCTGATAATTTCTTGACACCCTTCTGAAACAGGATATCAGGGTTTAAGAAGGCACACACATTGTGTTCTCTTGCAAATCGATTATCCATCTGTTCATAAGAAAAGACTTTGTTAAAATCACATTATTGATATGAGAATACGAACAGTTGTGAGATAAAACAAGAATCAAATGGTTCATTCTTGAATATTACGACATGTTTTACCTTAATAACAGCGGATTAAGAACACAGATATATGTTTGTTTAAGGTTTTGATTTGGTAAAATTTGAATGCTGAGGAAGTGGGAAAAATTTATTGAGTGAGTTTTTCTAGGTCTGAAAAGTGAGCTGAAAAAACAAATAATGAATTTGAGAAGTCAAACCACATTATTTATACTCTCAGACACATTAATTTTATCTCATTTATTAAGTGGGACCCTCAATGCATTCTTCCGCCGAATTAATTTATCTCATTTATTAAGTGGGATCCTCAATGTATTCTTCCACAGAACATCTACGGATCAACAACATTTGTTGATGATGTGAGATTGTAACATTAAATTACATTTGTTGATCTTTATTCATCTGTAGTTTACCAATTTACGGATAAACATTTAAGATTGATTTCCATATTGTAGCTTCTGCTGATGCTTAAAGTGGCACAATGCAGAGGAATATTGTTGTATGTATGGCCCAACTCCATTGGTTAGAGCCATTTATTGCTTTAGGACCTTGTTGGCTTTGTATACATGGAAATTTAGTACAAGAAAGTTTAAAGGGATTTTTACTAAAATTTTCATGTATCCAGAAGCTAAGATGATGCTCAGATTTCAATTCCTTCAAATTGATAATGATATAGACATTGCTGCTGCTGATTGAGACACTTTTTCATGTATTCTACTCCCCCTAAATTTGTGATTAATGGTGTTAAGGGATCATACTATAATACTAAGCCTCTTCCTGATGAGTTATTTTGTTGATTTGATTACCTGAACAAGTTCTGATTGCAAGTATATTGTCCACATAAATCCATACAAGAGCTCATGTATCAACTAGGCATGCTGTTTATCATGTTTTCATATTGATTTGGAAATAAATGTTATGGGCTTCACATTCAATTCACAAAGGTTTTGTACTCCCTTTGCAAGTCAAATCATCACTTTTTCACACTTAAGACTATGTACTTTAAGTTATAAGATCTATCTTGAGATGCATTTGGCATCTCATTGATGCATTGATGTAAAAGCTCAAGATAATATACAATTGATCACATAGGATTCTTTTGAGAGCTTTAGATATGATCATCATCAGGTCACCAGGTCTTTACTCACGTAAAACAGAGGTTCCGTTAACCCAGGTCTTTGTTCTCACAAAACAGAGGGATGATGAGGATCATGATCTTTTCACCTTTTGTAACTGATATTCAGTATGGTGATCATACACCCAGGTCTTTGTTCACACAAAACAGAGGGAGTATGATTTGCAAAGATAGATAGTATAAAGTGTTTTACATAGTGTGTTTAGATGAGTGATTTGGTCATATTAGAATAAGACTCACTTTGTATTCTCAAAATGAAGTTTCCCACAAACAATCATTTTAGCATTATGTTTGGCATGCACTCAGTTTAGTTTCCACTCAAGATGAATCTACTCACATATCAAGAAACTTGCTGAGATTTATTGTTTGTTTGTTTAAACTTGATTAATCTAAGTTAATCATGCCTAGAGACTCAACCAGAAAGTTAAATCTGATTGAATCAAAGGCTTTAGTGAATAAATCACCAAGCTGATTTGATGTATCCACTTTGACTAACTTAATCAACCCCTTTTCTGAGCAATCTCTCAAAAATGATATCTTATCTCAATTTGTTTTGTTTTACTATGTTGCACAGGATTAGCAGTGATAAACATAGCAGCAGGATTGTCTATATAGATTGAAGTTTGAAGGAAGTTGTAACCATAGTCAAGCAATTGGTTTTGCAACCAAAGAACTTGAGAGCAACCAGCTGAAGCAACAATGTACTCAGCCTCAGCTGTGGATACAAAAACATTGGTTTGTTTCTTGCACTGCCATGATACTAGCCTTGGTCCAATGAATTGGCATCCACCGGTTGTTGATTTTCTGTTACTGTTACATCCACCATAGCCATTGTCTGAGTATGAGTAGAGTGTAAAGTCTCCATCCTTTGGATACCAAAGACCAAGTCCTGGTTTTCCCTTGAGGTATCTGAAAATTCTTTTTACAGCATTGAGATGTGACTCCTTGGGATCATATTGGTACCTAGCACATACACACACAGCAAACATAATATCAGGTCTACTGGCAGTTAAATACATAAGTGAACCTATCATTGATCTATATAATTTTTGATCAATAGATTTTCCAGAGGGATCAAGAGCAATCTTATCAATTGTTGATGCTGGTGTTTTGCATGAGGATACTTCAGCAAGATTGTATTTCTTCAGATTTGATGTATGTATTTCTCTTGGTTGATGAATATCCCATCTGATTTTTATGAACTTGAAGGCCAAGGAAGAAGGTTAATTCACCCATTGAGCTCATCTGAAATTCAGATTTCATCAGCTCTTCAAAATTCACACACAATCTCTTATTAGTTGAACCAAATATAATGTCATCAACATATACTTGAACTACTAAGAGATCTTGATGTTCTTGTTTGAGAAAGAGTGTCTGATCAATAGTTCCTCTTTTGTAGCCATGCTTGAGTAAGAAAGATGATAGTGTTTCATACCATTTTCTTGGTGCTTGATGAAGACCATACAAGGCTTTATCTAGTTTGTATACCCTATGAGGATAATGAGGATCTTCAAAACCGGGGGGTTGTGACACATAAACTTCCTCATCAATCTTCCCATATAAGAATGCACACTTGACATCCATCTGATACACAGTAAACTTCTTATATGATGCATAAGCCAAAAAACTCTTATGGCCTCAATTCTTGAAACTGGTGCAAAAACTTCATCATAGTCTATTCCTTCTTCTTGAGTGTATCCTTGTGCAATCAACCTTGCTTTGTTTCGTAAATAATTCCTCTATCATCCAGTTTGTTTTTGTATAGCCATCTTGTTCCAATAGGATGTTGACCTTCAGGCAAATCAACAAGAGACCACACTTTTTGCTTTCTGAACTGTTGAAGCTCTTCTTGCATAGCTTCAATCCAGCTATTGTCTTTTAAAGCAGCAGTGATGTTTGGAGGCACCACTTGAGAAAGAAAACAAGTGAAGAGACAAAGGTTGGCTGTACTACTTTGGCTCCTTGTAGTTCTCTTTTCAGGATTTCCAATGATGTTGTCAAGTGGATGAGTCTTATGGATTCTCATTGAAGGAGTTGATTCAACTAGAATAGATGATTCCAGGTTAGTCATTTCCATTGCCTCAGACTGATTCAGCTCAGGTTGAGAATTTAAGAAATAGTCAAAATGTTCAAAGGGAGTCGAATGATCATGAGAGTCTGTTGTTTGGGCTGCAGAAGTATCTCCAGTTGTATGGGCTGCAGGAGTATCTCCAGTTTTGTTTTGCTCTTCTGCAGGAACTTCTTCGGAAGCATTTTTCTCTTCCATAGGAACATCTCCGGATGCATTCTGTTCTTCCGTAGGAACTTCTCCGGATGCATTTTGGTCTTCCGTAGGAACTTCTCCGGATGCATTTTGTTCATTTCCACATGTAGTATCTGCTTCTACTGAAATGTTTTCATCCGAAGATAGGCGTATCCTTGGAGGATCAGCAGATAAGGTTACTTCAGTCATAAGAGGTGGAACAAATGGATAACATACTTCATCAGATCTACATTGTTCAAATGATCATAGTTAAATGATTTGGATAAAGAATCTATGTCAAATAACCATAATGAACCTTTAACTGACTTTGTAAATACAGTTTCATCAAAAGATACATTAGGAGTCTCTTCCACAATGTTATGTTGTGGAATATACACTCTATATGATTTTGATGTTGAAGAGTATCCAACAAAGAAACCATCATATGCTTTTTCTGAAAATTTTCCCAATGACTCTTTTATGTTCAAAACAGTTACATGACATCCAAAGACTTTCAGATATCCTATGTATGGTTTTCTTTTAAATAGGAGCTCATAAGGAGTTTTGTTATGTTCTTTGACAATTAATGTTCTATTTTGAACACTACATGCAGTATTCACAGCCTCAGCCCAAAAAGTGATAGGTAGTTGTGAATCAGCTAGCATGGTTCTTGCTGCTTCAATGAGAGTTCTGTTTCTTCTTTCAGCAACTCCATTTTGTTGTGGAGTCCTTGGTGCACTGAATTGTCTTGCAATACCTTTGCTCTGCAAAAGGAATCCAGTTCAAAATTGACAAATTCAGTACCATTATCACTCCTAAAAATTTTAACTTTTGTATCAAGTTGATTCTCAATCTTGATCACAAAGTCCATTAATGATTCTGATGTTTCACTTTTTTGTTTTAAGAAAAAGACCCATGTGAATCTTGTGAAATCATCAACTATCACCAAACAATATTGCCTTTTTCCAATGCTCATTACATTGGTAGGACCAAACAGATCCATGTGAAGCAATTTGAGTGGTGTAGTATTATATTGATAGTTTTGGATTTATGTGACACTCTATGTTGTTTTCCTTTGTAACAAGAAGAACAGTGAGTTGAGCAATGAAACTCTTTATTTAGCAATCCAATGACCAGGTCATTTTTCACCAATTTATTCATGTTCTTCATGTTAGAATGGACAAGCCTTCTATGCCATAATTGAGACAAATCTTCTGATAGTTTAGATATAAGGCATGTTTCACGTTTTGTGAGTGAAGTGTTGTTCATATCAAAACATAAGTGTTTCCTTTTCTTGCTGCTTTGAGGAGGATCCAATCTTCTGGAACAATAAATCCTGGCTTAAGAATGTAACAGTTAGTATCATCAAACAATGTAGTATAATTTTGATCACAAATTTGAGACACACTAAGTAGATTATACTGTAAATTTTTACAGTAATTTACTTTATCAAATTTGAGTACACCATTTGTTATCATCCCTTCACCAACAATTTTACCTCCCATTTTATCCCCACCAAATGCCACATAAGAAGCATTTTTATGTTTGAAATCATGGAGAAGAGAACAGTTTCCTGTCATATGCCTGGAACAACCACTGTCAACATACCACTTGTTGTCAGCTCTCTAATATCGTTCATGCATTCAGAAAAGAAAATCAGTTAGAAGTGACAACCCAAGTCTTAGTGATCTGGGTTTGTTAACAGAGTCTAAAATAGTTACTCGTTCATGAATAATTTTTGAAGTTTCAGTTTTAGATTTGGTTGATTCATTCTGATTTGATTTAGATGAGGATGATTCTGCTGAATGGGATGTTGATGAAGTAGATTCTTGTTTCTTAATTTCTGCTTGACTCAAATCAACTTCATTTGTTTGAGTCTTTTGTTTTGATAATGAAACTTTAAATGTCTCACTATCTTTTGTTTTTGAAAGAGGTATTTGAATTCCCTTTTCAAATTTATCAAAAAATGAATCATCATCCTTTGATTCTTTATCTGTCAAATCTACCCTTTGTGGGGTGTTTTTGAGCTGACCAGTTGTTCTTTTCTTCATTGGATGAACACTTGATGACATTTTATCCTTTGATTTTGACTTTGATTTTAGATCAGGCTTCTTCAATTTTGAATCTTTTTCATAGTCAGTATCAGTTTCAGACTTATCTGACTCTTTCTTCTTTGTGCCTTTTGTTTTGTTCTTTTTGTTGAAATAACATTCCTGAGTGGAATGATTATTTTTGTTGCAGATGCCACAGTGTTTGTTGAAGTAACATTCAGCTGTCATGTGATTGTTCATATTGCAAATGGAACAGTAGCTACTGAAGTAACATTCTCAGTATTATGATTTTTCATGTCACACCATTTGTAATATTTTCCATCTGATTCTTTTTAGAATCATTTTTATGGTTTGCTGACTTTTGATGTTTTTCTTTCTTCTTCAGCTTTGGATGTGCTTCTACTCTTTCAACTTTATGTTTCTGATTGATTGATTCCGAATTCCTCCTCCATAGATCAGCTGCTGAAGTTTTCTTTTTCAGTTGATGATCTGCTGATACCTTTTTCTTTCCTTTTTCCTTGAATCTCTCTTTTTCCTCGGTGATGGCAGATTCATCATTCAATTTCTTGGAGGAGTCTTGTTGCTGACTTAGTTCTTGAAGACCTTCATTCAATTGAGCTATTCTCTTGCAGATGGTCTTCAGCATGTTTCTTTGTTTAGGAGGATATGACAACTTTGTTTCTTCAAGCAATTTTGGAATATGTGTTTTAAAATGAACATTCTTACCAGTGGTTATTTGATCAACATCATGTTCATCAGAATCATCCAAGTCATCATAATTATCATAATCAAATTCTGAATCATCTTGATTTAAGGATTCTGATTCAGAAGATTCAGTTTCACTCACCACAGCTTCATTATTAATTTTGATTTGAGTTGATTCTTTTTCAAACTTGGTGCCAGGCACAAAATGATTTGACAGAGTGTTGGTCATTGTTGTAGGTAAAGATGTGTAGTTATCATTTATAGGTGGTGCAACCGCATTATAACCCAACCCAGACCTTTTCTTTGATTCAATATGAGAATTTAGTAATTTCTCATATTGCTGAGATGATAATTGAAACTTCTAAAGTTTCACTTCAGTTGATGCATGATCAGCCATGGATTTTGTTAAGGAAGTGGTCAGATGCTCAACTTGGGCTTTTAGACTATAGTTTTCAGAAACAAATTTTTCTAAATCCTTTTGCAAAGAGTTAATTTTTATTTGATACAATTTATGTTCTCTAACATGGGATTCATTCAAAATCATAGTTTCTTTTACTTTGTCAGCCAACTGTTGAGCATAGACTCTATATCGTTCAACTTCCTCAACACATGTTGATGAACACAATCTTTCTTTTACCTCTCTTGCCATTGGTGGAACTGTTTGATCCATATGAGCCATCAATGCTTGATTCTCTTCCAAAACTTCCTTTTCATACACACTCCAGTCACACGTTCCATCTTGAAGTATGATCAGCACTGACTCGTTTGAGTTGCTAGGTCCAGCTGATTCATTGGTGGCTGGTGGGGATGCATTGATCAGTTGAGATTGTTTGTGCAGAGGTCTTTGAGAAGTTGATTGTTGATGAGGTTGAATCTGATGTTGCTGATGCTGCTGATGTTGTCTCATCTCTGGATATGACTGTTGATTGCATTCTCTTGAAAAATGTCCATAGAGATTGCATTTGTAGCATCTTACCTTTGATTTGTCAACGCTAATCTTTGATGTTTTACATGCTGAAGCCAAATTTTTATTTCTCCTGAGATATTGCTTTGCTCTATAAGCAATCATGGCCATCTGCCATTGTAGATCCATATCTTCCACTACATCAGGAGGTAGTTCTTCTAAGTCTTGTTGGCAGATATTTGCTGAAGTTAGAGAGCTTCCCAGATATGCTTGAAAACTGGAACTAAAAGCTGCAAAGGCTGCTCTTTGTTCTTCAGAGTCCAATATCACAGTAATTGGTTCTGACTGATTGGCTGAATGTGAAGACTTAGCTATTGCTGTAGTTGCATCTTGTCGATCAGCAGTTCTTCCTTTATTCTTTTGATTCTTATCTTGAGATGATTTCTTTGAGGGTTTAGAAGCATAAAAGCTAACTTTCTCCTCATCATCACTCCTAGCACAAGAGTTATTACTTTCATGGTTCGAAACAAATGCACTTCCAACATTATTTGTTTCTTTGAAGTGATAGGGTGAGACATGAGTTCTCACACTCTTGTTTCTTGATTTTTCATCCATTTCAAGAGCTTCCACTTTTGCAACCAGAGTATCTAGACCAGTTGATTTCAGATCTATAGTGTTCTTGAACATGGATAAAGTATGCTTCCAACTTTCTGGCAAAGTGTGGAGCATTTTCTTGTTTAATTCCTCACTGGTATACTTCAACTCCAGAATATTCATCTCAGTTACCAACTGCATGAATCTATGGAGTTGATTCACCCTCAATATGATGAAATGTTTCATGTTACGACCTGAGGGTGTCTCTCCTTATGCTTCTTATCTCATCACTCCCTTCGCAGAGAGTGTGAAGTATCTTCCATAAGGAGTGTGCTGTTTTGTAGTTCTCACACCTGATCAATATCTCTTCAGGTAAAGCCATACTAAGCAAACTGTATGGTTTGATATCAACTTTGACCTTTTTGACATCATCAGGTGATAGATCTTTGGTACTGATTGGTTGATTTTTGTCATTATAATCCGGCCTAAGAGTGGGTGGAATATAAGGACCTTCAGTAATGGATACCCATAAGTCAGAATCAGTATAGTTTACATGATTCCTAAACTTGATTTTCCATGACTTGAAGTCTGCTTTTGTTTCCAACTTCGGAGGTTGGTAAGATGATCCACTGAAGTTACTCATGATGTTAATTGATGAGAATAATTAACAAGATCTGCTATTCAATTGATTTGAATATAGAAACAAGTTAATTAAATCGATTGCGGTTAAACGACACCCGTAGATCTAATCAGAAAGAACAGACAAATCTACGAAATTAAAATCAATTAAACACAACTAACACTGACAGATCAATTGATCTAAATCAATGAGCACTTGGCTTTGATAACACCTGTGAATCCAAGGATCGTCAACAGGAATTATCAGTGTCGGTTGATGGTAATTCAACGTTTGCGGAATCAACGTTGATTTGGTTTAATTGTTTTAAATAACTTTAAATATCAATAAATGTTCAAGAACACACGTAACAAAACACAATTAATGATTAATCAGTATTTCATTAGAACATGTTAATGATTACAAATATAATGAATGAATGATATCAAAGTATGCTATGATGTGACGGCTGCTAGGGTTTGATTGAGAGACTTTGAAGTGATTGTCGTATTGCTATTGCTGTTGTCGATCAATCAATCGTCTAACACAATCGTGTTTGAATCGAAACCTAGGATCCATATATATAGACAATGATGTTTCAGTTATAGGAAACACCAGATCTCTTGGGATTTGATTTGTTTCAGTTAAGGAATCATCGGATTTCTCGGGATTCGCATAACTGCCTTGTTGACTTGTTTGACTTGTAACACTTATATTATACAAGTGTTTGGACTCCGCAGGAATAGTGTCTTCAGTAGGAATTTGTTCTTCCGTAGATGATTTGTTCTTCCGAAGGAGTCTTGTTCTTCCGAAGGAAACTTGTTCTTCACTTCTGGTTGTTCATCCGCTGAAGATCTTCGGATGTAAAGTTACTTGTAAGAAATATATCAACGGAAGAACAAAATGTTCATCCGTAGATGTTTCTTACACTTGGTCAATTTCATAAATTGACCAATTATAATGTTTGTACCTGCAACCATACATAAACCAACACACACATAAATGGGTTAACCTATATATTTAATGCATACACAATAATGAATTACAAATATTCATTACAGATATTAATTCAAGTACTAAGCCTATACATAATGAACTAGATCTACTGATTCAAGACCTAACATAACCAACTTTTATAAGTTGATGAGTTTTTAGATATGGCAGCGGAAAGTTATTCAGCTTTTGTCAAAAGTAGTGTTAGAGAAAGCATGTCTTTTGTGTATTCGGAAGAAATCAGTTTTCAAGATTTGGAAGACTTTGTCTTGAAGCTTCAAAAGACTTCACTTTTGGCTTCGAAAGATTTGTGTCTTTGGCTTCGAAAGATATGACACTTAGTGAATTTTCTTTGTGCATTGTCAAATCTTTTGAAGTAACTTGTACTTCAGAATTCATGCTCAGAGATCTTTGGTTAGCATCAGCCTCTAAAATAACTTTTACAAACTCCCCCTAGGCTGCTTCTACCAAAACTTGAGGATGACTATGAGTCTTGATCTAATCTTCACTTGTTTACAGCCATCATCAGAACCAGAGCCATTCTTCTTTTTATTAGTTGGCCTGGATTCTTCAGGCTCTCATAGTATCTCCTCATGTCCAAGAGATCATGCTAAGTAAGATCAAGCATATTCTACCCGAAATATATGTTTTGACCTCCTTGATCTCTTGTGACATACCATCTGTTTGGGTTTGGAGAGTAAGCCCGGGACAAGATGGGTCTCTCAGCAGCAAGAGGCTCTACTTGTGGTGGAGTTGGTTGAGCAGCTTCTTTTGGTTCACCCACAGGATGTTTTGACTCATCCTGAGGTGTAGAGGTGGATGCCTTAGACTTCTTCTTCTTCTTTAAGTCTCTTCTGATGACCATCCTCTTCCTCTTTCTGTACTTCAACCGAGAAGGTTGGTCTTGATCACCAGGTCTTCCTTCTTTATCCTTCTCAGTTTGGTCCTTCCCCTTCACAGGTTAATAAGAAGGTTCAGGACCCAGTTGTGGGTTAGAAGATGAAGCTGGCTGTGAATCAGCACTAGGTCCAGGTTGTGTTTTCTTTTGGATTTTCTCTGGTAGGTGATAGTTATTTGTGGCTGTGTGGGTGGTGAAGATGAAATAGGTGTGGGTTCAACATTGGATGGTGCTGCCAAGTTGTCACCTTGAGCAGGGAGCTTTAACATTTTTGGGACAAGGCTATTTCTTCCCCAGAAAAACCAACTGTGGTTTTCCTCATTATCTGTAACACCCGGTCATTTTAAAACAAAGACAAGAAATGAAGAATAAAAGAAAGAAAAACCAGTAAAGCCCAAGTAGAGGGACTAAAAGTGTCCAAAATGATAAAATCTTTGAAAAAGTTGGTGTAAAGGTGGCATGGCCGCCCATCACCTTTTCTACACCCAAATCTTCAGTCATTTTAGAGAGAGAAAGGAAGAGAGCAGAAAACACTCTCGGTTTTGAAGAAGAAGAGAAGAAGAGGATTGAATTCAAGGTAAGAATTCAAGGTTTTTAAGTGTTCATGTTGGGTTTTTGTCTCAGTTACATGCTTATGTGCTTATATGCTTGTGTGTGTCCGTGTGTATGTGTTTTGGTGTGTTCTTAGGTGTTTGAACTCTTTTGCACGCGGGTTAGAAGGAAGAAACACCCAAGTTGCACCAAGTGAGTTTCTAGACCCCGATTCTACTTGTTTTAAACTCTCTTTGGGGCTGAAAATGTATTAAAACGTTTTTACAATGTTTAAGTATGTTTACCCGAATGTATTATGCATATTGGATGTGGTTCTTAGATGCTTATAGGTTGTTCATGTTTAGAATAGCCATGTTAAGCTTAGAACAGATAGGTATGATGAACGGGTTCAAATTCATGCTAGAAACATGTTGCACAGAAGGTTCATGCGCCTAGATAAGGCTCATGCGCCTGAAAATGCCTTAGAAGAATTTAAGTATAGCCCATGCACCTGAACAGTAGCCCATGCGCTTGAGATTGCCTTAGAAATGTCCAAGTATAGCCCATGCGCCCAAATGGCCCATGTGCCTAAGTGTCCATGCGACCGAACGGGCCATACGCCCCAGTAGTGTCCATGCGTCCAAATGGCCATGCGACTAGGTGTCCATGCGCCTAAGTTTCCATACGCCTGAGATAGCTCATGCGCCTGAGTGATGAAAGAGTTAAGTGTTGGCTAAATGCGCATGCATAGTGTTGAAACGCCTAAACAGGGCCCATGCGCCCAAATAGTGTCAAAGCGCCTAAACCCTTAGAATTTATTACAGAATTTTTGGGAGTCTGTGCTTTTAGGGTTTTGACCGAGGTTTGACTAGGGCTTATTAATGATGAGTTTCATGCATAACTATAATAGTTATATGATTGTTTTTTATTATTATTATTATTATTATTATTATTATTATTATTACTAATATCATTATTAGTATGTGACTTTACGTGGTGTGTTTATTATCGTAACGTAAAGTATTACTAATAAATAAGTGAAAGAGTAATAAAGAAGAGAAGTGGAACCTAATTCAAAATGTTAACAAGTCTTGCAAGCTTATAGGAGGGTCACGACCATGAGGTCGTTAGCTCAACCGTGATGCGGGTTAGCTACCTTCAGGTGCACACGGGGCCAGTCAATTGAGATTGGCGGACCTTTGCAGCATACCCTAGGTGTCTGGGTCAGCCTTGTATACAGTATGTAGAGCCCCTTGTGGGAAAAAGAGGGCCCAACACCATTTCCCCCACGCACATAGTTTAGGGTATTGCTCATTGGTCCACATAGACAGTGAAAGATAAAGATAAAAGAGTACAGAGTAAACAAGGCATACAGTAAAGAGATAAAGCATTACCTGATTGTATAGTTAATGCGTGCTCATGTATAAAGAGATGAAGTTTTCATAAAAAGAGTATTTTCATATGTATACCTTACAGGAAGTATTTTATTACTTTTATAACTAGAACTCACTCAGCAACGCTGACTTTTATACATTTTCAGTTGGCAGGTAAATATTGCTGAGGATGGCACGAGGGTGAAGCTACTCGGCAGGGAAAGACTGACATCCATTCATACCTATTATTGTTGTTGTTTTGTAATGCAATTAAACAGTTCTTTTGTATTCGATCAAACAATAGTGTATTGCTTAACAACAGTGTTTAATGAAATGAAATGAATGGTTTTTGTTAAAATGATTTCGCTGCTTAAGTATGTAAATTTTATAATGTTTAATACTGTAAATGACCAACTGTGAGGTCTCCGGGAACGGGGCCTTACAAGTTGGTATCAGAGCCAAAGTTTAAGAGAATTGGGTTAAATAGATTTTTAAATCCTAAACTTAAACTGAAAATAGGACAAATGGAGAGATGTCAGCCCGAGTAGCTACGTGCCATCAGGTATGTCTTTTCTTAATGTTAACCGGTATTATGTGCGCATGCTATTTGATTTATGTGCTCTTAGTAGATTTAGATACTGATTAAGTCAGGATAGGAAATGCTTGGGGTATGAAGAGTAAAGTAAGTGGCTAATCACAACTGGCCACTGTAATTAGGGACTTACTATACTTGACATAAACTGAGTTATTACTTTGAATGACCGTGTTGGTGTTTGAATCTTATAGTGTGTTAGAGGATGGCTGGGCAGAAATCTTCCAAGACTCCTAGAGGCAGAGGTCGTCCGCGTGTGACTAGGAGTAGTGCTAAGGCTCCTGAGACGACCCATGAGAACCCTGAGGTTCATGGCCGGAGCGAAGAGAATGAGAATGCTAGCTTGAATGCCTCAGCTAGGGAGGCGATTACTGATGAAGTACACCAGGTCATGCAGACAGTTTTACCGTCTATGGTGACTGAAGTCATCAGGGCTGTGAAAGGCGAGGAGAGGAAGGAGAAGGAGGCTGGAAAGGGATCATCCGGCAAGGGAAGTAGAGGGGAGGAGGAACTACAGGAGCCTGAGACGGTGTTGTCCGATGAGGAGGAGGATGATGTAGTGGGGGTAGCAATCAGAGAGTGCAGTTATGGGGCGTTCCAAAGGTGTAAGCCCCCAAATTTTGATGGCAATGGTAATGTTGCTGCCGCTCACCGCTGGGTGAGGGAGATGGAGGTAGTTTTGGAAATCAGTGAGTGTCGCGAGGACCAGAAGGTGAAGTTCGCGAGTCACTCTTTCGTTGATTCAGCGCTGTGTTGGTGGGACAACCTTGTCCAAGCTGAGGGTGCCAGAGCCATCGGGAAAATGCGATGGAAGGAGTTTAAACAGTTGGTGATCGAGGAATTCTGTCCTCACAGGGAACTCGATAAAATCGAGAGGGAGTTCTTGCAACTTGAAGCGGGAACCATGACCCACCAGCAGTACACCGCTAAATTTAATGAGATGGCGAGGCTGGTGCCAGATTAGGTGATGCCGGTGTCGAGGAAGATCAAGAGGTACATCCAGGGACTGCCGGCTGACATTCGCAGGCACCTGATTGCTGCTCAGCCAGGTACCTTTCGATCGGTGGTGGATTTGGCGGGTAGATTGTATGATGAGCAAGAGGAGCCTGTGGTGGAGGTGAAGAAGATGAGTGGGGATGGTAAGAACTAGAATGGGAAGAGGTTTGGACGTGCTGGTGTCACTCCAAACAACAAGAAGATGAAGGTGGACGACCGTGGGGTGTCGTCAAGATCAGGGCTGAAAGGGTGTGGCAGATGTGGAAGGGAGCATGCCGGTGAGTGCAGGATGGGAATGAATGTATGCTTTAGATGTGGCAAGTTTGGCCACATCACTAGAGACTATAGGGTGCTGAGTGCTATAACTATGGCGGGGAGGGCCACGCGACCAAGGATTGTAAGAAGCCGAGAGTGGAGAGCTTTGGAGTGAAGAAGAAGCCGGAGGAAGGAGGACAGAGGGCAAGTGCTAGAGCTTACACTATGACCCGAGAGGAAGCCAGAACTGATCCCGATGTCGTGTCAGGTATGTTTCTAGTAAACCAAACTTGTGCCTCTGTATTGTTTGATTCCGGTGCTAGTAGGAGTTTCATTTCCACTACTTTATGTGCTAAGTTTCCTGTTAGTAGTAGGAGTGTCAGTGAACCATTCGATGTAGAAACCGCTATTGGTAAGTCCACTAGAATTACTGATGTGATAGAGGACTGTGCCATAGAACTAGAAGGTCATAGGTTTGCTGCTAGGTTACACGTGATGCCCCTAGGTGGATTCGATTTAGTACTAGGGATGGACTGGTTAGCAACCTATGAAGCAAACATCATATGTCGTAAGAAGATGATTCGATTAGTTGCGCCCGATGGGAGTTTGGTTACGATTTATGGAGATCGCGTTACTACGATCCCGAAGGTGATTTCGATGGCGGTGGCGGGAAAGTGCATGAAACGTGGATGTAGTGCCTACTTGGCCTACATAAAAGATGTGGATGCGTCGGTACCACAATTATCTGAGGTACTAGTGGTGTGTGACTTTCCGGACGTATTCTCGGAAGACTTACCCGGCGTGCCACAGGATCGCGAGATTGAGTTCCAAATTGATTTGATACCCGGTGCTCAACCCGTCGCCAAAGCACCATATCGATTAGCTTCGACTAAGATGAAGGAACTCATGAGCCAATTGCAGGAGTTAATGGATAAGGGATTCATTCGACCGAGTATCTCTCCGTGGGGTGCTCCGGTATTGTTTGTAAAGAAAAAGGACGAAAGTATGCGAATGTGCATTGACTATCGAGAGCTGAACAAGTTGACGGTGAAGAATCGGTACCTGTTACCAAGGATTGATGACTTGTTCGACCAGCTCCAAGGTGCTAGTTGGTTCTCGAGAATAGATCTACGATCTGGCTACCATCAATTGAAGGTGAAGGAACAAGACATTCCTAAGACAGCTTTCCGCACGCATTATGGACACTACGAGTTCCTCGTTATGTCTTTTGGTCTAACTAACGTGCCAGCTGCCTTTATGGATTTGATGAATCGAGTGTGCCGACCGATGTTGGATAGGTCAGTGATTATGTTCATTGATGATATCCTGATCTACTCGAAGAGCGAAAAAAAACATGCCGGCCACATTCGGGAGGTGTTGGAGACATTAAGAAGGGAGAAGTTATATGCCAAATTCTCCAAGTGCGCGTTCTGGTTGCGCGAAGTTCAATTCTTTGGTCATGTGGTGAATCCTGACGGAATCATGGTAGACCCGACAAAGGTGGAGGCAGTGATGCAATGGAAGTCTCCAAAGACGCCATCCGAGATTCGTAGTTTCTTGGGTTTGGCGGGCTACTATAGAAGATTGATCCAAGACTTTTCCAAGATCGCTTCTCCACTAACCAAATTGACCCGTAAGGATGTGAAGTTCGTGTGGGATCAAGAGCAAGAAAGGGCTTTTGAGAAGTTGAAGGCAAGACTAACCCAAGCCCCTGTCTTGTCATTACCCAAAGGAAGCGAGGATTTGGTGGTCTATTCAGATGCTTCCTACCCGGGGTTGGGTTGCGTGTTGATGCAGCGAGGTAAGGTGATAGCTTACGCATCCCGACAATTGAAAGTGCATGAGGTCAACTACCCTACTCATGACTTGAAGTTAGCGGCGGTGGTCTTTGCGTTAAAGATTTGGAGGCACTATCCCTACGGGACGAAGTGCACCATATTCACTAACCACAAAAGCTTGAAGTACTTCTTTGAGCAAAAAGATCTGAACATGAGGCAGAGAAGGTGGTTAGAGCTCATAAAAGATTATGATTGCGAGATCCATTACCATCCGGGCAAAGCCAACGTGGTGGCTGATGCCCTTAGCCAGGAGAAGAGACCCGAGCCGATTCATGAAAGCATACCAACTGATCATGACCTCTGACGTAATGAAGCAAGTCAAAGAGTTTCAAGAAGAGGCACTGAAAGAAGATCATCTTAAATCTGAAAGGATGAGAGGTCTGGTTGGGGAATTGGGTGAAAACACACTTGGTGTTAAAACCCGATTTGGACGAGTATGGATTCCTCATTTTGGGGATCTACGGGTGAAGATTATGGATGAAGCTCATAAGACTCGATACTCCATTCATCCTGGTGCCACAAAGATGTATTAGGATATGAAGAAAGAGTATTGGTGGCCGAGCATGAAGCGTGATGTGGTGGAGTATGTGAGTAAGTGCCTTACTTGTTTACAAGTGAAGACCGAGCACCAAAAGCCGTATGGGAAGATTCAACCTTTGGATATACCGGAATGGAAGTGGGAGCACATCACCATGGATTTCATTACGAAGCTGCCGCGTACTCCGAGAGGATACGATGCCATATGGGTGATTGTTGACCGTCTGACGAAGAGTGCTCACTTCCTACCGATCTGCGAGACATATTCTACGCGTACTCCGAGAGGATACGATACCAGGTGAGTTTCTAGACCCCGGTTCTACTTGTTTTAAACTCTCTTTGGGGCTGAAAATGTATTAAAACGTTTTTACAATGTTTATGTATGTTTACCCGAATGTATTATGCATGTTGGATGTGGTTCTTAGATGCTTATAGGTTGTTCATGTTTAGAATAGCCATGTTAAGCTTAGAACAGATAGGTATGATGAATGGGTTCAAATTCATGCTAGAAACATGTTGCACAGAAGGTTCATGCGCCTAGATAAGGCTCATGCGCCTGAAAATGCCTTAGAAGAATTTAAGTATAGCCCATGCGCCTGAACAGTAGCCCATGCGCCTGAGATTGCCTTAGAAATGTCCAAGTATAGCCCATGCGCCCAAGTGGCCCATGCGCCTAAGTGTCCATGCGACCGAATGGGTCATACGCCCCAATAGTGTCCATGCGTCCGAATGGCCATGCGACTAGGTGTCCATGTGCCTAAGTTTCCATACGTCTGAGATAGCTCATGCGCCTGAGTGATGAAAGATTTAAGTGTTGGCTAAATGCGCCTGCATAGTGTTGAAATGCCTAAACAGGGCCCATGCGCCCAAATAGTGTCAAAGCGCCTAAACCCTTAGAATTTATTACAGAATTTTTGGGAGTCTGTGTTTTTAGGGTTTTGACCGAGGTTTGACTAGGGCTTATTAATGATGAGTTTCATGCATAACTATGATTGTTATATGATTTATTATTATTATTATTATTATTATTATTATTATTATTATTATTATTATTATTATTACTAATATCATTATTAGCATGTGACTTTACGTGGTGTGTTTATTATCGTAAAGTAAAGTATTACTAATAAATAAGTGAAAGAGTAATAAAGAAGAGAAGTGGAACCTAATTCAAAATGTTAACAAGTCTTCCAAGCTTATAGGAGGGTCACGACCATGAGGTCGTTAGCTCAACCATGATGCGGGTTAGCTACCTTCAGGTGCACACGGGGCCAGTCTATTGAGATTGGCGGACCTTTGCAGCATACCCTAGGTGTCTGGGTCAGCCTTGTATACAGTATGTAGAGCCCCTTGTGGGAAAAAGAGGGCCCAGCACCATTTCCCCCGCGCACATAGTTTAGGGTATTGCTCATTGGTCCACATAGACAGTGAAAGATAAAGATAAAAGAGTACAGAGTAAACAAGGCATACAATAAAGAGATAAAGCATTACCTGATTGTATAGTTAATGCGTGCTCATGTATAAAGAGATGAAGTTTTCATAAAAAGAGTATTTTTATATGTATACCTTACAGAAAGTATTTTATTACCTTTAAAACTAGAACTCACTCAGCAACGCTGACTTTTATACATTTTCAGTTGGCAGGTAAATATTGCTGAGGATGGCACGAGGGTGAAGCTACTCGGCAGGGAAAGACTAACATCCATTCATACCTATTATTGTTGTTGTTTTGTAATGCAATTAAATAGTTTTTTTGTATTCGATCAAACAATAGTGTATTGCTTAACAACAGTGTTTAATGAAATGAAATGAATGGTTTTTGTTAAAATGATTCCGCTGCTTAAGTATGTAAATTTTATAATGTTTAATACTGTAAATGACCAACTGTGAGGTCTCCGGGAACGGGGCCATTATCTTAAACATGTCGGGCTTTATCTGTCCCAATTTAAGAACATTACATGTTCCCCTCAACTATGTGCTCAGTTCACAGTTAAGAATGTGTTGGACATATTTAGAGAACATGTAATATTTTAAGGAATCTAAGTTAGCAAGTAAATTTATATATACAAACTTTGAAACCTAAACTTGATCCCCTTGACCATTCCATAGACTATATAGGAAAGCTTTTCTGAAACTTGATCCCAACCTCCATGTTTGTTGGATAGGGAGTGGAATACAACATGGAGGAAATACTTCCGTTAACAGAAGACCTTCCATTTCCTGAAGGTCTTGACTAAATAGTCACCTTCATAGCCTATTAGTTGGAATGAGCCGTTGACTGCCTCTTTAGGAAAAGACAACTCATATTTTTTATTATCTAGCCTCGATGTTGGTTGATGGTGGTTGTAGTGATAAACACCATCTTTCCCTGCATTGATGCAGATAGTGCCTTCTCTCCGTCCAAGATAACCTCTTGGCAGGTCCTCCAAAACTCTAGTAGTTGATCTTCATAAAGTGGAGGGTCTATGGTGAGAGGGGTGAGGTATGATGAGTGAGAAAGAAAATGGCAAACGTCTGAGAAACCATGATCTTTCTTAGCCAATAACAGAGCAACCTGGTTGTGTTGCATGTGTAGGTGCATGACAAAGGGTGGCTAGTTTTGGAGTTTAGGGTTGGCCATTTTCTAAACTTTTTTGTAAAAGAGAGTGGAGGAACAAAAAGGGTTTGTGAAAGAGAGTGGAAGATATTCCTTAGTTTTGGAAAAATTTCTTCGGAAGAAAATGTACTAAAAGTAATTATGCTCCTGAGACAGGTTTGGTTTCGGAAGATATTAGACTTCAGAAGTTTTTACTCAAGTATAGAATAAACTTTTGAGACTTATTTGCTTTCGGAAGAAAGTTGTCTATCAAAAAATGTAAGTACTTAGAAGCATATTTAAACTTCAGAAGATATATAAGAATTTCTTTCGAAGTTAAATTTCTTAGTAAGTAGTTATTAGTTTTGAAGACATAATTTTCTTCCGAAGTCAAATCAATGTCTTTCGAAAGAAATCTGTTTTAATTATTAAAATTCTAAGGAATATTTTTCTTTGAAGAAACTTCTTCCAAGATAAGTAGGGATTATATGAGTGATAATTTAGACAACTTTAAAGGCACACATGTTTTAAAAACAATTTCATAATTAATTTAAGAAAATCTACTCAAAGTTAATTGTAACATCCTTGTTTTTTTTGTCATGCTTAACACTTTGATAATTCTAGTGCTTCAATGTAAGCATTAATTGAATTCAAGAACTATTTATGGAAACAATCTTATATTCTATACATTATTATTCATTATTCATTATGATACTATTACCTGCTAATGTAATTCTATAATAACATGTGTGTAAATATTCCATTTTGCTAAAAATAGTAACTTGGGCCCTAGAATTAATCAAAGTCTAAGATAATGCTAAACTACTACATAAATGAAACACATATAACTATAAGAGCAAAAGTTTGCATATGTTAGGGTTACATATGTAACTTTTGTTAAAATGATAAAGATTTAATCGCCATGGGCTGGCCTATGACATCCGTCACTATCAGGTCCGTCAATTGACTCGAAGCTCGTTAACTCTCCTCGTGCATTTATTATTCTTGTGTAATTAAATTTTTTTCGAATCAAATTTCGTCGTATCTGCCTTGCGTGCTAACTTTAATAATATAACAAGTCGAATAAATAAATATAATATAGATGATAAATTACAAAATCAAATATTACTATTAAAATCCATACTACTATTACCATTATTTAGTATCACTATTAACATTACTGTTATTACTATTAATATTATTAATAATATTATTATTAGAACAATTATTATATTATTATTATTATTATTATTATTATTATTATTATTATTATTATTATTATTATTATTATTATTATTATTATTATTATTATTATTATTATTATTATTATTATTATATTATTATTATTATTATTATTATTATTATTATTATTATTATTATTATTATTATTATTATTATTAAAGTTAAGGGTTTAAACTGTAATTTAATCAAACAAAAGGGAATAAATAATCTAAAGATGAGGGGCCAAAGTGTAAAAACGTCAAACATGAATATATCGTTGTGTTCCCGAGATTAATAAATGAAAGAAAAGAAAAGAAAAGAAGTGTAAGAAAATTAACGAGAGAAAAGAAATGAAGAGAAAGGAAATTAAGGAGAGAAAAGAAATGAAAAGAAAAGAAAAGGCATTTTAAATTTTCGTGTTCCAGAGTTCGAAGAAAATGAAAAGAAATTAAGAAATTTATGTGACTAATTTCTTTTCTTTCATTTCCTTCCGTTTTGGAAGGAAAGTTAGAAGGGAAAATTATTGAAAATTTTCCTTTCGTTTCTTTCCATTTCCTTCCTTTTAAAAACTCAGTAACACAAATTTTTTTTGTTTCCTTCCATTTGTGTAACACACGGAAATTTTCTTTGGAGCCGACAAAAGAAGAAAAAGAAATAAAGTCCACAGTCGAGGGACCAAACTTGCCAAAATGGGGGAAAGATTGGAAGAGTGGGGATTAAGAGGGGAGGGTAGCCCACACCCTCCCCCACACTCACAATTTTCAGGTATTGAGAGAAAAGAGGAAGAAAAGTGGTCTCAAGCTTGGTTTTCGTGGATTCGAGCGTGAAAGTTGAAGTGTAGCGGGCTGGATTGAAGCTCTACTCGACGGAGTTGTTTGTGTGAGTTCTAGGACCCTCTTTTACACGTTTTCTACTGATTTGGGGCTGGAACACATTTGAAAACCCGTTTTTGGTGTGTGTGTGTTGAACCCGTGTGTATGTGTTTGTGTGTGATTCGAGTGGGGCTTGATTTCGGGCTTGTGTGTGCTTGAATGATGTTGTGGTAGGTGTTTCTAAGGTTTAGGATGGTTGATTTGAGCTTAGAACAGGTTTGGGTGAGCTTGGAGGCCGAAAATGGCAGTTTGCGTTCGGGATGAACTGCATTCTGCATCAGCTAGGGCTAGGCGACCGAATGGCATGCGACTGGAGGCCATACGGCCAAAAGGCATGCGACTGAGGTCCATGCGCACGAATGCCATGCGACTGAGGTCCATACGCATGGAAGTCATATGACTGAAGTTCATGCACCTGTAAGGCATGCGATTGAAGGTTATACGACTGAGGTCCATGCGCCTGGAGGCCATGCGACTGAGGTTCATACGCACGAAGGGTATGCGACTGAAGCCCATGCGCCTGAAGTCATGCGACTGAAGGCCATACGCATGAAAAGCTATGCGGCTGAGAGTCCATACGCATAGGTGTCCATTCGCCCATAGTATTCATCCGCATAGGTCCATCCGCATAGGGTTCATTCGCCTGATGTCCATTCGCCTAAGTGTTCAGTCGCCTGGGAGGCCATGCGACTGGAGGGTGTCCATACGCCCAAGTAGGGCTCATACGCCCAAAAGAACAATGGTTTATTTTCTGACTTTCGAGGGAAAGTGCAGATGTGGGTTTTGACTTGGGAGTTTCCCGGGGGTTTATGTAAGTTGACTTTTGAGGTCATAGACGTTATGATGGGCATGATGATGATATGATGATGATGTTATGTATGATGTTATGCATGATGGTATGTGTGATATATGTTATGTATGCATGCTGATATGTATGATGATTTGCATGATCTCGTTGATGTTCCTGTATATGTATGTTTATCTTCCCGTGGCTTTGCGATGAATGTTCATGAATGAAATGAAAGTATTATGTAACGTGAAGTGGAAGATAACGAAAAGAGGAACATGATGAATGAATGAATGCATGCATGAATAAATGAATGAGAGTAAGAATGGCTTGCAAGTAAAAGAAAGGAGGTTCACAACTCATTGAGAGTAACTGTGTGTGTATTTACAGCGTGCGATCTTGGCTAACTCATAAGGGACCATAGACACAGTAAGAGTTCAGTCTTGGTGACTGCTCCGATACGTGCGATGTGGTATTCACTGTGTGCTATGTAGCGTGTGATTTTGGCTAACTCATGTGGGTTCATACACACACTAGGGGGTTCAGTTTTGGTAATTGTCTCGATACGTGCGATGTGGTATTCACTGTGTGCTATGTAGCGTGCGATTTTGGCTAACCCATGAGACAGCGTGCGATTTTGGCTAAACCCCTAAGAGTTCACACAGACAGGGGGAGTCTGTCCTAGTGACCACTCCATTTGTGCGATTTTGTGCGATATGTACGATAGGTACGAAGATACGAAAGTGCGAAATGTGCGAACGTGCGATATGTGTGATATGAACGAACGTAAAAAAAGAAGTTATGAACGAACGAAACGAATGATAAAGTACCGTGCGATGATTAATGAATGGAAGAATGTAACAAACGTAATGGAAGATAATAATTATATTATCTGTACGTATGTATGTTGTGTGATCGCGTACGAAATTAACGGATGGTTTTAAAAAGGAAGTAAAGTATGTTTTATTTAAAACTAGAAATCACTCAGCAGCACTGAATTTTATGTGTTTCCAGTTGGCAAGTAATGGTTGCTAAGGATGGCACGCAACTCTTTTGGATGGCATTCTTTTGTTTAATGTTTTTGCATTGTAATGCGAACGAACGATGTTTTGAAATGAACGATTGTATTATTTTGCAAAAGCTTTTATGATGAAATGGGATGTTGTTTTAATGTTTCCGCTGCAACGTTTTATTTAAGTTAATGTAATTATATGTTTTATGTGCGATGATTGGCCAGCTGTAAGCGTCGCTGGAACGGGGCTTACAATTTCCCTCCTTAAAAAAACTCGGGAACACAACTATTTTTCACTTTCCATTCATTTCCTTACATTTATCTCCTTAAATGAGACTCGGGAACAGAGCGTATATGCCGTGAACCACCGAGCGACCGCCCCAAAAACCCTAAACCACGCGTGTTGCCGTCGACCTCTCATCGAGCGCTTCGGTTGCCGTTGATCAAAATCATTTCGTCGTTTAGCCCCCGAATGTAATTGATTCATTCACGCTTCGTTTTGTTTCGTTCCGTTAATGTCGGTTGCAGTCTTTGGACCGGGTTAGGGTGGCGGTTACGGGTGGTTCGGTGGTGGTTCTCGGCACCACATAGCAGCCACGGCTGCTGCTATGTGTGCGTTAGTATGCATCTGCGTATGTGTGTGTTACTCGTGTGTATATATATATGTGTGTGTACCGATTGTATGTATTGTATATATGTGTGCGTTTCCGTGTGTATATATGTGTGTGTGTTGCTTGAGTATATACATGTGTGTACCGAATGTGTTTGTGTGTGTATATATATACGCGATGTGTGTGTGTTTGTGTTTGTGTGTGTGCGTATGTAATGTATGTGTGTGTATGTATGAACTGTTATGTGTGTGGTGATTGTGAATGTGTTTGTGTGTGAGTTTAGTGTAGTGTGTGAGTATAGTGGGTGTCAGTGTGTGTGAGTTTAGTGCAGTGTGTGTGTGTGCTTAGTGTGTGTGAGTTTAGTGCAGTGTGTGTGTGTAGTGTGTGTTAGTGTGTGTGAGTTTGGTGCAGTGTGTGTGTGTGTGTGCGTGAGTGTGAAGAACGAGTGTTAGTGTGTGTGCAACATATATCTTATTATTATGTATGCGTTGTATGTGTGAAGTATGGGTGTAGTGCATAATGATTTTGGGTGTGTGTTTGTGTTGCAACCGAGGGTGTGTGTGTGTTCATTGGGTGTTATAGTGTGTTGAATGTGGGTTGAATGTGTGTGTATGTATGTAAAGTATGTGTATAGCGTGTGTTTAAAGTGCGCGTTAGTCATGGGTGTGAATGTGTGTGTTGTGTGTGTTTGTACTAATTTTATGTGGTGTGTGTACCCTTTTTCTTTTGGATGATTATATTACTACTAACATTATTATTATTATTATCACTATTATTATTGTTACTATAATAATTATTATTATTATATTATTGATATTATTATTATTATTATTATTATTATTATTATTATTATTATTATTATTATTATTATTATTATTATTATTATTATTATTATTATTATTATTATTATTATTATTAAGACTATTATTATTATTATCATTAGCTTTACCATTATTATTAATATTATTTATGGTGTTGGAATGTAAAAATGGAGTACCTATATTTGTGTGTTTGTGTCGTGCGTCGAACCCAAACCGACCGAAAGTATCTATTCTTTTTAGACGCGTTCTAAGATTTTTAGTTGCATTAAATTTTAGGTGTTTGATCGTTCGTTTGCCCTCATCCTTTGAAGTCTTTTATTCACTTGTTTTCATCATATTTCGAGATGAGTTTCACGGCCCCGTTTTCATTTCAATTGTTTACAAACTTGGGGGAAAAGTATGCTCACCCTTTTATGCTGTGAACTCATTTATTCTTGGGACTGTTGTGTTTACTATTTTGTAAGTATATATCTAGTACATGCATGAGTTGCTGTGTGGTTCTTTATTCACAACTATTTAATTCCGGTGTGGAACCGACGGACAGGTATTGATAGTACTATTGGGCTGACACCCCCACCCTTGTTTGTTAGTATACTAGTTGGGACTAACAGTGGCCACGGATGGGCCCTAGGGTGAATATGTTCCGACAATATCTGTGTGTACGTCATAGGTTTAGTTGTGAGGCTCATGTTTACATGTAATATTGCTTGCTTATAACTGTATGCACTTATGTCCTACCAACTATTACACAACATCAATTTTTATTCTTTATTCAAACTTGCGAACTCACCAACCATGTGTTGACCTTTTGAGCATATCTTTTCAGGTAACAATTATCGAGGATAGCTAGAGTCGATGCCTTAGAGAAGACCCTAAGGAATACGATTTAGACTTGCTCTAGCGTTTCAAACAATTGTGTTTTACTTCAAGTTATTATTGTTGGACATGTTTACCTTTATTTGTTCCCGGGTTATGGGATTCAAAATCATTATACTTGTTTGACTATGTTTGTCGTGGAATTGACTAACTGCGACACAAGTCTCCATTTGTGTCGGGTGACGTCATGACACGTTGGTTTTTCATCACTTATGCATCTCTATTAACTATCAATGTGTTATGACGACCCCGTCCGTTACATCCTCGTGTTTCCGCTATAAGCGGGGGTGTGACATGGCCTAACGGTCCGCGAGGAATATTTCCTTTCAAGATGTGAATATTTCATTTGAAAGATGTGTATATACCGTTTTTAGGTCAGTAGCGGATCGCCAATGCTGGCGTAGCGGTCCGCGACGGATTCAATCATGTATTATAGGTCTTTAAACCCCAAAATAATTTTTAGCCTCTCCACTCTTGGTTTACTCTTTCTCTAAACCGCACCTCACTCTCTTTAAACAGTTTGGCCGTTTGAAAGGCTCGATGTGACTCAAGGAACATGTGGTTATGTTTGTTGCAGTTTGTTTGGCTTAAAAACAAGTTTGGAAGCTCGGTTTGTCTTGGTAAGTCTCACATCCTTGTGAATATGAATTATGGGTATTAATGAGTGTGCCTGTAGACGCTAAAGATCATCTGAAAGCTCAGATCTGCTGTGATTAGGTGCTAATACCTTCATATTATGCATCATTATGGATTATTTGGGTAAACCGGGGTTTTTATAAGAAACCAAACGGGTAGATATTGATTAGGATGCATATGGTTATAATGGTCTAGGAATGATCATATGTATTGGTAAGTAGATTTGTCAAGGGACAAGATCTGAAGAAGTACGAAATGGGTAATAAAATTTTATTTTGTAACCGTGAGGTTGTCACGGGGATTTACACGATAGGGATTTCGTGTGATGGTTAAGTCTAGTCACTGTGTCGGGAGTGTGTGTAAGCCCTAATTCATGCACACACCAACACTATGGAAAAAACACATGACCAAGTGATACCAACTAGTTGGTAAAAAACAATACAAGAATTACCATCCTTAACTACAACTAAACCCTCTACAAGTCTCTTGTATTCATTTTCTTCATTTTGCAAATTATTCATATGCACAACCTAGCTCTCACTTGTTTAAATTCATTAATACACAATTCTTCACTTGCCTCCCAGTGGATTTAATGTTGTTTCATTTATCATGTATTCATTTATAACTTAAAAATTCTTATCAAAGCAAATCCGCATATAAATTCCGTCCATTACTCTACAATCTCATTGACTCTAGCTTACCTGAAAACTAGTCAAACAAACCAAACTTATTTCTAAAGTGTTGAATTTCATCAACTTTGATAAGTTTCAATAAAAGAATTAATAAAAACCCTGCTTAACCTAAATAAAAACACAACATAATAAGTTTTCAAAAATAAGTCTCTATTGCAAATGTTTCAAAGTTAAGGGCTTACATAGTAAACCGAACTTCAAGGGTCTCTAAGAAACTAATCACCCACTACAGTCTACAAATAAAAAATCCACCAACCACACATTTTCAACATCATTAGTTGTCTCCTTGCAAATCATAATATCTATTGGTGAAATCAACCATGGGAGCTCTGGATCATCTCTCCAACATGTTCGATTGCTCAAGTGGAGATCACAAAACTCGCAAACAGTTGCAGGTAAAATACTTACGAGCTTTTAATTTCTACTTCGTTGTCGGATTTAAAATCCATTAATAATGCGGTGAAATTCCTAAAGTTCGAAATCATTTAGTTGATGTTTCATTACACATTTATGTTCTTTTTTATGAGGATTTGATTTGGAGCTTTAGATTCACATACTATGTATATGTTTAAATAAAGGTAAACTACAATTTACAAAAAAGACAAATCGTAAACTACAGTTTAAACGGGATAGTGTATGTAACATAAAACCCTTTGATTAATATATGGGGTATGATATAAATACACTTTATTTATTTTCATTCTCTCTATCTCTATCTATACATACATATAAATACATAGAAAAAGATAAAGATAATAAAATATCTAAATAACAAAAAAAAAGTGTTTGTATAACACAATCCAAATTCGGACTTCAGATCAATTGCATATCTGCTTTATCGTGCTATTAATGGAATCTGCAGTAGTTGTACCTAATGCAATGTGAGTTGTACACATGTGTACTATTACCATGAAAATGAAGGGACAGGGACAGGGACAGTGAACGGTTCTGCTTTCATCTTGCTTTATAGAAAATCTCCAGTAAATTAATCTTATAACGCAATCTTGATTTGTACCGTACAACCGTGTAAGCACTTTCGAGGCCACAAAAAAAAAAAAAAAAAAACAGTAAATGATCTTAGAAAACTAATGTGAGATAAAAGAATATATGCTCAAGGACTCTTGGGCTGATGCAATTTGTTTTTATTCCTGTTAAATTAATATGGTTTAAAATCTCACAATTTAAATAATATGTGGATTGTAAAATTTAAGGGTGTGTTTATTTGTGTTAAAAAAACGGAGTATTTTTTAAATAATTTAATAGAATATCATAAAAAATTCATACTCATTTAGGAAACTATTGTTTAATCTAATTATAATGTCGGTCACTTTGTTGGTTAAGTAGTATGCATACAACCAAAATGTGTATGTTGTAATTCCTTAGAGTGGAGATTTTGATGTATTTATTTAATAAAAGTATTCATCTTAGATTTAGGAACTGATGTTAAAAAAATCTTAATTTAATGCATTAGAATTTTAAACGTGTTTAAAATAAATGTATGTTATTTGTGAAATTTATGATAATTGCTATGTAAGGACTATGTAGACATTTTTTATTAACATGGATGCCCTGATACTTTATACTAACTTAAAACATTACATTAACAATCCTTCTATCGTCTTTTACTTTTACGAATATGTTAAACATTTTACGAAATTTTAATATATCAAAGTCGTGTTAAAAGTTAGCTTGTCATGAAATATAAACGAAATATCTAACGTTTTAACTTTATAAACATTTTTAAGAAAGTGATTGTATTATTGAGGACACAAATGAAGATAGGCATGTGTGTATATATATAATGCTCCCAACAACTCTAGATATTTAGATATGCAGTGGGTCCTCAATTCATCAAACTTATTAATGTTACAAATGTAGGTTCCACCTGATTGAGAAACTAACTTTTCTAATAATTTAACATTTGTATTAAAATAAAATCTATATATGAAATGACAATAGACGGTGGAGATTAAAGTGAAGATCGATTGTGAAGGATGTGAGAGGAAAGTAAGGAGATCAGTTGAAGGTATGAAGGGTGTGTCATCGGTGAGCATCGACCCGAAGCAAAACAAGCTCACGGTTGTCGGGTATGTTGAGCCGGATAAGGTTGTGTCTCGTGTGGCTCACCGAACTGGAAAGAAGGTGGAGTTGTGGCCATATGTACCATATGACATGGTGGCGCACCCTTATGCTCAGGGCGTGTATGACAAGAAGGCGCCGGCTGGATATGTAAGGTATGATCAAGACCCGTCGAGGCACCATTTGGCTCGCGCCAGCTCAACCGAGGTTCGGTATACTACTGCTTTTAGTGATGAAAACGCAAATGCATGTGCCATCATGTGATCTATGTGGCATGATTGCGTGAACAGTGTGTGATCGTATTAAGATGATTTGTTATATGGTTTATTCACTGATCATGTAATGTATGAATATGATTTTGATAATATTTATGGATTGTTCATTTTTGTCTATCTCAAAAAGAAATCCAACTTTATCACTGTGTATATATATTGATTATTTTAAATGTGACTTTGTGTTACACTACTTTAAAAAAAAGTTTTGTGCGTTTTGTTAAAATCTTATCTTTTAGACTTTAATTGTGATATTAATCGAAAACGACACCCATTTGATCATTATTTTTTTTTTTATTATTTCCATACGAGAGTCTATAAATACCCTTCTTTCAGCTTGTCATAATCCACTCTAACTTGTTATTTCTAAACCTGTTATATTCTCATTTTAAATTTTATGACAAATTTAATTACCAAAAATCATTAAAACTTTTTTATTTCAAGTATATAAGCGTAATAACATCTACATAAAACAATTCAAAATCATCAAAACATGAATAACATTTTACATAAAATAATTTAAAATAAACAAAACATAAAAAATAAAATAAGATTCACTACAATTAAATAGTGTGAACAAGTACTCTCTGCTTCGTCGTTAAAATGGTTTCTCTTGGTTTGTCATGAAACCCTCCTGTACGTGCATCTAGAATATCTTCTGGTATCAAATGTTTTCTTTGTCAAGTCCGCCACCAAATGGTTTTTATTATTTGACAGTTGTCCTTGCATATGTTGTGGGGTGGGTGATTATGTTCACTGAATTTTACACTTAACGTTCAAAAATCAATCTCTTTTGCAGCCCTTTTAACATTTATTTTATACTAGTGGAAATACCCGCGTGTTACGATCAGTTTGTAGGTTTTGTCTTTTGTTCTTTGCTTTATCTATTGATCACCTTTAATGCTTAATATTCGACTATTTATTGTCGGTATAGGATGAATAGAATTTTTGGGTATCTATTCATAATGAAAGGTAATTATGAAAATTGTAACAAAATCTGAAATAAGGTGTACCAACAAGCTAAAAGGTTTAGAACAAGCGTCAACTTTTTCCTCCAGAGAATATTGGTCAAAAAGTTTTGAAATTCATTTACAAAGACATGTTTACGATATATCCCAACTTACAAAGACGATGCATGTCAATATGTCATTGGTGTTGGCATAGATTCTTATAGTACCAAAGATGAAAGATCGCAATAACTTCACACCAAAATGAAAAAAGAAAGTTCTGATTATGAAAATAAAGTTTGGAACTTGATTGTACATTATGCTTGGTTTATTTGCATGAAAATATAGACCTTTGTGATTATTTTATTAGCAAATTTCAAAATACGTTTTGCATTATGCAGATTGAGATGGTCAAATGTTAATAGTTTGCTTGATGATTCGCAGTGATATATTTAAAACATAAAATAACATTACAATATTTCTTTATAAAAATGAGCATTAAGTAACATAAACACAAACAGAAATAAAAAAATTAAAGGCATTGTATTACACACTAGATAAAAATTAACATATCACATTTAAGAATACATATATTTTAAATATCATAAAATGTTGCCCGCGCAATGTAACGGGGAACACAACACGTAGATTGGTGACTTTGGTGGCCGAAACACAATACCATAACAAAAAAAAAAAGATAACATGAGTTGTTAATAGAATCATTTACGAACCGTAACGCATTACAATTATCTATATAGAAGGCACCAACACCATTTTAGCAGTATCATATATCATGTGTCACAACTCATCACTGCAATTAACATATATGGTGTGTTGCAAAATAAACAGGAATTTCAAATTCGTAATAAATGCGAAAATTTTCAAAAACGCTATCCGAAGTTTGAATTCGAAACTTTCAATTATCCAAATTTTCAAATATTTCGAGTTTAGATTTTTGGATATTTTGGGTTCGGATTTTTAGATATTTCGGATTCGGATATTGCAGGACCGGTTAAGGGCTTGAACAAATTACAACACAACAACACAATGAGGAGAATAACTAAACTTGATCAAAGAGTAAACTGGATTAACCAATATTGATACAAAGAACACAAGTAAGTAAAAGAGACAGAACAAGAGAGTTGGGTTTCAAGGAGGCAGTATATTGCTTTCTCAAGTTCTTTTACAAGTGTTACAAAGCATAAAGAAAGATACAAGAACTTGGAATACTTATACTACAACCTACAGCCGGCTATACTTTGAAAGCCAGCTGGATACAATTGACTAGACACTAACAAAATCAATTGTAGGATCAAAAGGCATATCTGCCTTTTGACCTTGTGACTATGACATGTCATAGCTCACATCCTTATCTATTACAAAAAGGATAAAGTACATAAAGTAGAAAGTTACAGACTCAAGACCTCAATGTACAGTTACCAAAAGCATGGACCTTTTCACCAACTCATGTAAGTTGGTGACTATACAGAGATGCAGCGGAAAGGTGTCCAGCTTTATGGAACAGTACATCAGATAAAGCATGTATACTAAAAGTCTTCGGAAGAAATCTGTCTTCATAGGATGAAGCTTTGGAAGACTTTGTCTCTTAGGCTTCGGAAGACTTCATGTTTGGCTTCGGAAGATATTGGTCTTGGCTTCGGAAGATTTTACACTTAGAGTATTTTCTAGTGTATGGTGTAAGACTTCCGAAGCATTTCTTACTTCAGTACTTAGTGCATGTGTTGCAGTGAGACATTGGATGTTTTGGTTTGCATCAGACTTAAGGAATCCTTACAAACTCCCCCTAGGCTGATGCTACCAAAACACTTAGAAGATCTTCAGATGTTAGTGGTCTTCAGTACAATCATGACCATACCCTTCTTCATTAGATGGTCAGGATCATCAAGACCTTCATAGTATCTTCTCATCTCAAAGAGATCATGCAGAGGTAAGTTGATTATGTCTTGCCAAGTGTAGACATTCTCAACACCTTGATCTCTGATTACATGCTATCTTTCTGGATTGGTAGAGTAAGTCCAGGACAAGATGGGTGTCTCAGTTGTCAGAGGAGCCACTTGCATTGGAGTTGATTGGGCTGCCTCATCATGCACTTCCTCAGGTTGATCTGACTCAGCCTGAGGTGTAGAGGTAGATGACTTAGGCTTCTTCTTCTTTGACTTTGGTTTAGAAGCCATTCTCTTCTTCCTCTTAGATGACTTTAACTAAGAAGACTGGTCTGCAGCACCTTGTTGATCATCCTTGTCTTTCTCAGTTGGGTGTTCCTCCCTCACAGGTTCAGAAGGAGAGGGAGTTTGACCCTGCTTTAGATCAGAAGATGAAGTTTGCTGAGGCTCAGCTGGAGGTCCGGGTTGAGGTGTCTCAGGTTGTTCAAACTTAACCTCCACTTCAGGTGGGACTTGACTTGGAAGAGAGTGTAAGTCAATCAGTTCACCACTCTTAATCTTCTGCTTGATCACCCTTATATGCTCATCCATTGTGGATAAAGACATAGGGCCAAGTCTCCTTCCGGAGAATCCATATAGTTTCAAGAAGCTCATCATCCTTTATCTATCAGCAGACTTCTTCATACTCTTTTGGATGATGGCCCTTGACTTTGCAACTTCTTCCCTTAGCTTCCTTTTAGTTGCCTTTCTCTCTTTGACTAGCTCAAGTTCAAGTTGTTTCAAGTACTCAAACTCAATGAAGTCATAGGACAGGGAAAGAAGTGCATCTGCCTGATAGAAGCCTGTGGCACTCAGGTAGTTGATCATCTTGATCCTATCTTCTTCTTTGTCTAGCTGAGGTTCTTGTGGAGCCACATCTTCTTGTACAGAGCTTTCTTGAACATGAGAGAGAGTGGGAGCATGCTTGTAGAGTCTTTTCTGTCTCCTCTCCTCTTTGAATTGGAGAAGTAGTCTTGCATCCTCTTTCTTTTCATCTCTCTTGACACTTCCATGTCAGCCAGTTCATTCAATTCTTCTAAGGGGAGGGAGATGATTTTATCAATATCATAGTTCCTGGTCTGTAAATAAGTAATCCTGACTGCCCTCAACTCATCATCTTGAGTATTTGGTCTGGGGGCAGCCCTGATTGCAGCTTGCATAAAGCTTGAAGACCTAGAGGAACTTTCTCCCCTTAGCTTCCTTTTCCTCTCTCTCTCTTCCTCCTCAATTTCCTCAGGAGTCATAATCCTTTTCCCTTTGTCACCCACAGACCTTTGTGACTCAGGGTGGATAGAGGTTTGGCCTTCATTGCTTGGTGTAGCAACCATGCTCTGGCCAGAGAGAGGCTAAGAAACACCTTCACCAGCAGGTGTCTCAGAGGGAGTATGAATCTCTGCAGCAGTTGTTGATGATGAGACAGGGGTCTCAGGTTCTGCCACTGGGCCTTCAGTCAAGGTTTCCCCTATGAAACTAATCTTAGGGTCCACCTCAACATCCAGTTGACCGATGACATTGCCTGATTGCCTAAGTCTCCTTCTTAGAGTGAACTCTACAAGGATCCTATCTTGGATTCTTTGAGCCAATCTGTCAGCTTGTCTTGAGTTGCTTGGATTGACAAGTGGCATGTTGACTAGATCCAATCTTTCATAGAAGTTCAAGCTTTGAAGATCAAAAACTTCTTGTTGCCCTTGAACTCTGTGAAGGATAAGGGCTCTTCTGTCAGCATCATACCTCTACCTTATGATGTAGTTTGAAGTTCCTTGTGGTGGAGATGATACAGCCCTTGGTATACCTTCCTCAAAGAGACTCCTAATGATAGAGTCTATAGAGTCCACATTAATGTGAACTTGAGGAAGTTGCTGAGAATGCACAACAACAAGTGAGGATGGTGAGTCCTCTATGTCCATTCTCTGTGAAGAACTCCCAGGTTTTGTGGCTGCAATAACTTTCTCCCCCTTTTTGGTAGCATCACCCACTTGCATAGGTGAGCTGGAGGATAAGTTAATCACTTCCACAGGTTCTTGTGTTCCTGGTTGAGCTCTCCTTAAAGGTCTCCCAGCTAGTTTTTCCTTTAGATATGAAATCTGAAGTTGCTGATCATTGACCCTGTTTTGTAAGGTAGTCACTTGAGATTCAAGGTGACTAACCTTAGAGACTAAATAGGAGCATGTTTTTGATAGTTTCTGCACCTTTAGTCTCAAATTCCCCTCTTCTTCATCAGAAGAATCATTGGGGGATGAGATGATTGGACCAAAGTCCTCTCTCTCACCACCAGCTTGAGGTTCTTGGCTGCTGGTTTTCCTCTGCTCACTAGCAATCTTAGTTGAGGTGCCAGTGGGCTGAGTTGCCATGGTTGAGGTCTTAATAATGTAATCACTTGCAGAAGTGAGAGCCTCTTCCATATGGACATCCTGAACATGTTCAGAAGTGTCCACCTCAGTAACAGGTGACTGAGGTGGGATAGAATGAGGCGAATCAGGATCAGCAGGGTACTCATCTCTCTTTGAGTAGGGGAGGAGAAGAGAGATTCATGGTGACTCAGGAATCCTAAGTCTTCATCAGTATAAAAGATAGTGGGAATGGGTTGGTTTAGATCTAAAGGCTGGGGATTGGTAACTGTCCCCTGAAGTTGTTCACTTGAGTGTTGAGACTCAGAGTGAAGGCTTAAGGCTGTTGGGCTTGTGAGACTCATCAGGGTGAGCATGAGAACCTCAGCCCTGATAGGTGAAGAAATGGGGAGTGGTTTGCTCCTCAGGGGAAGTGGGAGCTCTCTAGTGTCCACTTCCTCCTGTAAGGGTGGTATATGGGGACCTGTACAGACTTAATAGTCTGAGCAAGGGTTCGTTTGGATTTTCTTTGGTAGGTGAGGGTTTTTGAGGTCTTTTTAGTGGTAAAAAAAAGAAGGTGTGGGTTCAACAGTAGCTTGTGTTGCTAGGTTGTCAACTTGAGCAATGACTCTAACATTTTGGGGACTAGGGCTGTTTCTACCCCTGAGAAGCCTACAGTTGGCTTCTTCATGATTTTAAAGATGTCGGGCTTCATCTGTCCCAATTTAAGAATATTACTTGTTTCCCTCACTGTGAGCCCAGTTCACAGTTAAGAATGTGTTGAACATATCTAGGAAACAGTAATACTCTTAGGAGTCCAAGTTTGCAAGTAAATTAGTATAAACAAATTGAGAGTAGTACCTGAACTTGACCCCCTGAACCATTCCATGCATTATAAAGGAGAGATCCTCAGGATCTGGTCCCACCCACCATGCTTGTTTGACAAGCTGTGGATAACCACATGGAGCAGGTATTTCCACTGGGATGAGACCTTCCCTTTCTTGAAGGTCTTTACAGAGAAATCTCCCTCATAGCCCATCTGCTCAAAGGAATTGATTACAGCTTCCTTTGGGAAGACAACTCACCTTCTTCATCATCCGCTGCAAATGATGGTGATGATGGCCGGATGATGAAGATTTTCCTCCCTTGCACTGTGGCAGACAGTGCCTTCTCCCCATCCCATAATGACCTCTTGGCAGGTCTTCCAGAATTCAAGCAAATGATCCTCATACAGAGTAGGATCAATGGTCAGGGAGGTGAAGTAGTTGGATAGAGTTAAGAATTGGCAAATCTCTGAGAAACTTGCATCTTTCTCAATGCTTAACAGAGCAACCTGATTGTGTTGCCTGTAAAGTTGCATGGAGAAATCTGGGTTTTTCTGCGGTTAAGGTTGGCCATTTTAGAAGCTTAAGGTTGAAGAAAGTAGAAAGCAAAGGCGGTTTTGGGAATTAGGTTGAGGAAATAGTGGAATTGAGGGAAGATAATGAGGAAGAGGGGGAACCGTTGGGTATTTATGTGAAAAGGGATTTGAACCAAAGTTAATGAAAGAGGATAAACTTTGAATCCGAAAAGTCGGTCCCACCTCTATAAAGTAGTTTACTTTTGCTCAAAAAGTAGTTTTCTTGGAATTCGAAAAGCTTCCGAAGGTAAATTGTCTTTGGAAGTTTTAATGAAAAAGCTTCCGAAGCTAAAATGGCTTCGGAAGAATTTCCTGAGAGTCTTGATAATTTTGCTTTGGAAGAGAAATAAACACTTGAATGCTTTGTATAAGGAACAACAAAGCTTCCGAGAGTTAATTTTGCTTCGGAAGGAAAAAGTCTTAAAAATAAATAAGTGTCTGAGATAAGAATTTAAGCTTCGGAAGATAGATTTAGACTTCTTCCGAAGGTAAAATTTCTTAGACAGTTATTTATTTTGAAGACATGATTTTCTTCCGAATATAAATTTTTATCTTCCGAAGAATCAGAAAATTTTCAAGAATCTAAGGAAAGTCTTCAAAAAGAATTTTACATCCAAAGAAAAACATGAGCTTATGAAAGTGATGAACTAGACAACTTAGGACACACATATTTTTAAGAAATAATCAGAATTAGTTTTAAGAAAATGTCTACTCAAAGTTAATCATCCCAATAGCTGATATTAGATATTTAATCTCTGTTCATCAAAAGCTTTTGTAAACAGATCAGCATATTGTTCATCTGTATGAACTTTGACTAGTTTAATTAATCCTTTTCATAGTTATCTCTTATTAAATGATACCTGATATGATGTGTTTGGTCCTTGAGTGCTGCACAGGGTTCTCAGTGATAGAGATAGCACTATTGTTGTCTATGTGGATAGGAGTCTCCTTGAAGTTAAATCCATAGTCCAGCATCTGATTTTGAATCCAAGCACTTGAGCACAGCAGCTTGCAGCAACAATGTATTCAGCCTCAGCAGTTGATGCAGACACACATGATTGTTTCTTGCATTGCCATGAGACAACCCTTCCACCAAAGAATTGACATCCCTAGATGCAGACTTTGCAGTCATTTGCAAACCACCATAATCACTATCTGTAAGCATACAGATTGAGTCAGGATTCTTGGGGTACCATAAACCAAGTGTTGAAGCACCTTTGAGGTATCTTAGAATCCTTTTGACAGTGATTAAGTGAGACATTTAGGGTTAGCTTGATATCTTGCACAAATACATGTAGCAAACATGATATCAGGCCTGCTAGCTGTAAGATACATAAGAGACCCAATCATAGCCATGTATAAATGTTCATCTACACACTCCCCTCAAGATCAGGTCAAGGGAGTGGTTTCTGGCTATGGGTGTCTTAGCAATCTTATAATCAGTCATGTTGAACCTCTTGAGTATGTCCTGAACATACTTTGACTGACTTATGAAGATGCAATCTTCAACTTGCTTCACTGAATCCCAGGAAAGAAATTGAGTTCTCCCATTGCACTCATTTCAAATCTATCTTTCATCAGCTTCTCAAAGTCTTTGCAGAGCTTTGGATTAGTTGAACCAAAGATGATGTTCATCTACATATACTTGAACTAGCAATAAGTCATTTCCCTGTCCTTTGATGAAGAGAGTTCCATCTATAGTACCTCTCCTGTATCCATGTTTACAAAGATACTCAGATAATGTCTCATACCACTTCCTGGGTGCCTGATGCAGCCCATAAAGAGCTTTGTCAAGCTTGCAGACATAATCAGGATGATCAGGGTCTACAAACCAGGTGGTTGTTTGACATAAACCTCTTCATCAATCACTCCATATAAGAAAGCACACTTTACACAAGTCAAGGTGAAAGACCTTGAAGTTCTTGGATGCAGCAAATTCCAGGAATATCCTAACAGCTTCTAATCTTGCTACAGGAGCAAAGAGCATCAGTGTAGTCAATCCCTTCTTCTTGTGTGTATCCTTGAACAACTAGTCTAGCCTTAATCTTGATGATAATTCCTCTATCATCCTCTTATTCCTAAAAACCCATTGGTTCCAATGGTAGTCTTCCCATGGAAGAGGACAAAGGTTTCAAACTTTCTGCCTTTTGAATTGAAGTAGCTCTTGTTGCATATCTTAAACCCAACTTCCATCCTTTAGAGCTTCGTCAACTTTCTTTGGCTCTATCTGAGATAAGAAACAAGAGTGAAGACAAACATTTGCTTCATGGGTTTGTCCTCTTGTTCTTACCCCTGTGACAACATCTCAATGATGTTTGTTTGTGGTGGGGTGAGACTTGTGGATCCTTAGCTGAGGGATCACAGCAAGTTGCTGAGAAAGATCCAAATTTGAGAAATTTAGATCTGGCATAGATGATTCACCCTCCACATTACCACACTTATCAAGATTAACTTGATCCAATGAGTGTGTGACATCATTGATGTTGTCATCTATGGTATGGTTATTAGCATCAAGGAATTCCTGATCACTATCACCATCACCATTGTTGTCTTCTACAATTGAGGTATCTTTATCTGGTTGAAGAGCCTCTGCGAGTGATTTGAAGCATACCAGATGTATCAGCTGAATTTGTCATTGTAGTGCTGATAGAGATCTCATTTGTTGAAGTAGGTCCAACTGGAGCTGAAGAGTATGAGTTGAGGGTCTTCCTAGCTCAAATCTTGGATCAGGATCATCTGTATTTAGATTTTTCTGATCCTGAAACATTCTCACAAGATTTGTTAAAATAGTTGGTAACTAAATCAAGATCAAATAGCCAATCAGGACCAGAACCAGCCACACTGGGTGTGTGTTCATTGAAAGTCACATGGGCTGACTCCTCGACAATTCTAGTTTGAGAGATTGTATACTCTATAAGCCTTAGCTTGGGAAGAGTATCCAATGAAGTGTCCATCATTCGATTTCTCAGCAGCAACTGGGCAATTTGATCCTGGTATTCAAGATGGGGGCAAGGGAAATCCAAATGACCTGAGAAAACCAATGAAAGGTTTCCTCTTGTGCCAAAGTTCATAAGGAGTCTTACCATGTGTCTTAACTACCAAAATTCTGTTGTTTTCACATAGCAAGCAGTATTTACTGCCTCTGCCCAGAGGTGATGGGCAGTTTAGAGTTAGACAACATAGTTCTTGCAGCTTCAATTAGTGTCCTGTTTCTCCCTCTCAGCAACTCCATTTGCTGAGGAGTCCTTGGGAGCACTATATTGTCTTGTAATACCTTTTTCATCACAAAATGTATCAAGGAGATTTGGTTCTTGAATTCAGTCCTTCTTGATCACATCTTATGGTTGTTGACCTTGTTGTCACATTGATCTCTCAATTTTTAAGATGAAATTCTTCAGAATCTCAGGGGTTTCATCCTTAGTTCTAAGAAAGAAAAACCCAGTAAATCTTGTAAAATCATCTGTGATCACTAAAAATAAGAGGTCCTTCCTAGACTCATTACACTTGGGTGGGGCCAAAGAGATCCATGTTGTAACAAGTGTGGGGAGTAGTGATGGAGTTCCTTTCCTTAGGCTTGTGAGATACCTTATGTTGCTTCCCTTTCAGGCATGCCAACACAATGATCATCACTTGTAAACTCTTTCTTTGGCATTCCAGTTACCAAATCATGTTTAATTAGCTTATTCATGTTCTTACAGTTTACATGGCACATTCTTTTATGCCATAGGAAAGACTCATCACTATTTGCTTTAGATAGAAAGCATGAAACTTCTCCAGAGGGAGATGTTTCTTGCAAATCCATCTTGTACATGTTCCCTTTCCTGGGGGCTCTGAGCAGGATATGCTCATGAGGAATGACACTCCAGGCTTGAGAACAATGCACTCATGCTCAGTAAAGAGCATGTTATGACTCTGATCACAAAATTAGGATACACTCAGAAGATTGTACCCAAGCTCCTTAACAAAGTTTACCTTTTCAATGCTGAGCTTACCATTTGTGACCTTGCCCCTTCCTGAAATGTAACCACCTTCATCTCCTCCAAAAGCAACTGGTCCTCCATCAATTCTTTCAAAGTTATGGAGTAGAGACCAATTGCCTGTCATGTGCCTGGAACAGCCACTATCAATTATCCAGACATTCCTGCTAGTCTTGAGTTGTTCCTGCACAAAGAAAATGATTAGTTACATTTGGAAACCCAAGCCTTACTGTTGGGCTCACTAAGTATAATAGAAGGTAATACAACAGTAATAGATCCTATGGTTGTACTAGGGGGATCTTCAGCTGTTGTTGATGAAGAAACTTCAGTCATTTGGTCTTTTTAGACTCCCACACCACCTTTGGAGTCTTGGACTTGACCTTCAAAACCTTAGAAGCTTTTGGGACTTCAAGTTTTGATGACTGAACCTTCGGAAGATTCTACAGTCACAAGCAGCAGACTTCAGTGCTTCGGAAGAACTCCTTTCTTCCGAGACCAATTTTCTCTTCCGAAGGTAATTTTCCATTTACCTTCTTCTTTGATTTGGAGCTTCCGAAGGAAACAGACTTCCCTTCCGAAGCTTGAATCTTCTTGAAACTCTTTGAAGTCTTTGTATTGGTCATGTGAATAGTACTTTTAAGATTGTTGGGCAATCCTTAGCAATGAGAGTGGTACTTTCACACATGACACATAACATTTTCTTCTTCAAAAGAGTCTCCTTATGAGAGCAAGACTGGCTTTGGTCACATCCCTTCTCCACCTTCATCTTGGTAGATGTTGAGACAGTTCTTTTGGGCTGTGAACTGTTTTTGGAGTTTGATGGTCCAGGCTGTGCAGCAGTGGTACACAGCAGCTCAGTCTTCTTCTTTGTACTGAGATGATTTGAACAAGAACCAGGACTCTTAGCTGAGGAGTCTTGGTTGATTGTCTTCAGTCCTTACTACTTTAAAACCTGCAGAGATAAAAACTTGTTTCTGCTTAGAATCAAAAGTAGACTTGATCTCTTGAGCCTTCTTTGCTTTTCTTTTGCTCTTCCTGATCAAGTTCTTTCTCTTGGACTTGGTCATCACAGTAGATTTCTTCTCCTCAGAAGGATAGTGGCCCTTGATAGAATCCTCCTCTTCACTCTTCTCAGAGGAATTCTTCACTATCTCTTCTTCATCCTCCTCACTTATAGGATCTATGAGAGGAAGCTCATCTTCACAAGTTCCACACCTAGGAGATCTTACATACAAGATTGTGTGTGGAGGAGCTATCTCATTTGATCCCAATCCCTGTCTATTTTGATAGCACACTTTGTTGTGCAGGGATGTGGATATCATGTTCTTGAAGGTCTCTTCTTCAAGAACACTCTTTTCTGCCTTGACTTTGCTGATCACAAGCTCAGCCTGGCACTCAGTCAACTTAGTTATGAGATCCTGAATTTGAGTCCTAAAATCTGTATGTTCATGTTTTAGTACTGAAATGGTTTTCTCCAAGTCCTCTATCTTTAACTTGTAATCATTTTCAGACTTTCTAAAATCAGATTTTAATATGTTTAATGACTCAAGATCCGATCTCATTTCTAATTTGTAGGACCTGTATCTATTTACTTTAGCAATGCATTCAGGAGTACAGAGTTGTTCCAATACCTTGGCTTCATCATGGTCTGCCATTAGTGCTTGGTAATAACAACAACGATGGAAATGGTAATGGTAACGGCGGTAACAAAGATGGAGCCAAAGGGGAGCCTTCGTCATTGGCTCAGGTGAGGCTCTAAATGATCCTACAACTGTTACTGGTAGATTCTCTGTTAATGGTTGTTTTGCTACGGTACTATTCGATACTGGAGCTGATAGGAGTTTCGTGTCCTTAAAATTCTGTAGTCTTTTAAGGGATATACCCTCCGCCTTGGAATCTAAATACACCGTAGAATTGGCCGACGGTAAACAGATCCATGTAACGCATATCCTTAAAGACTGTAAGATAGAACTTGCTGGTCATACTTTCACTATAGATCTTATGCCTGTTACGCTGGGGAGTTTTGATGTTGTGATAGGCATGGATTGGCTTTCTAGCAAGCAAGCGGAAGTTATATGTCATGAGAAGATCATACGAATTCCTGTTGATGACAAAATTCTTACAGTCCGAGGTGATAGAAGTGGTGCTGTGATAGGCATCATCTCGTTCATGAAAGCCCAAAAGTTACTACGAAAGGGTCGTGTGGCTATTCTAGCACTTGTAACCGATAAGCAAGCGAAAGAAAGGAGAATGGAGGATATTCCCATAGTGCGTGACTTTCCAGAGGTGTTTCCAGAGGATCTTCCTGGATTACCACCTCATCGTCAAGTGGAATTCCAAATTGAGCTAACTCCCGGCGCAACCCCGATTGCTAGAGCACCTTATCGATTAGCACCGAATGAACTACAGGAGTTGTCATCACAACTCTAGGAGCTTTTAGATAAGGGCTTTATTCGACCTAGTACATCACCTTGGGGAGCCCTTGTCCTGTTTGTTAAGAAGAAGGATGGCACATTTCGGATGTGTATCGACTATAGGGAGTTAAATAAAGTAACAGTCAAGAACCGATACCCTCTACCTCGTATCGATGACTTGTTTGACCAACTCCAGGGATCAAGTTATTATTCGAAGATTGACTTGAGATCCGACTATCATCAACTCAGAGTCCGCGAAGAAGACATTTCCAAAACCGCGTTTCGTACTCGCTACGGTCATTATGAGTTCTTGGTCATGCCTTTTGGGTTGACAAATGCACCTGCTGTGTTCATGGACCTCATGAACCGTGTGTGCAAACCCTACCTCGATCAGTTCGTCATTGTGTTTATCGATGATATACTGATATATTCCAGGACCAAGGAAGACCATGAGGAGAACTTGCGAATGATCTTAGAGCTATTGAAAAATGAACAGTTGTACGCCAAATTCTCTAAGTGTGACTTTTGGATACGAGAAGTGCAATTTCTAGGTCATATTGTTAATGAGAAAGGGATACATGTTGATCCTGCCAAAATTGAGGCGATAAAGAATTGGACCACACCCAAAACGCCGAGTGAGATAAGACAATTTTTGGGATTAGCAGGTTATTATCGACGATTCATAGAGGGATTCTCTAAGATCGCACAACCTCTCACAGTTTTGACTCACAAAGGAACGACATACAAATAGGGTGAGAGTCAAGAATCGGCTTTTCAATCGTTAAAGCAGAAACTCTGTACCGCGCCGATACTAGCACTGCCAGAGGGGACGGATGACTTCGTGGTGTATTGTGATGCATCCATTCAAGGATTGGGTTGTGTCTTAATGCAACGAGAAAAGGTGATAGCCTACGCCTCGAGACAATTAAAGGTTCATGAGAAGAACTATACTACTCATGACTTAGAGTTGGGTGCAGTAGTCTTTGCCTTAAAGATTTGGAGACATTACTTGTACGGTACCAAGTGCACTATTTACACCGATCACAAGAGTCTTCAACATATCTTTGAGCAAAAGGAATTGAATATGAGGCAACGACGTTGGGTGGAATTGCTAAACGACTATGATTGCGCTATTAAATACCATCCGGGAAAGGCGAACGTGGTTGCCGATGCCTTAAGCCGGAAGGAAACAGCTAAACCCAGACGGGTGCGAGCTTTACAGCTTACTATCAGTACTCAACTGCCCGAACAAGTTAAGGAGGCACAGATAGAAGCTTTAAAAGCAGAAAATATTGGTTCTGAGTCGTTAAGGGGAATGGATAAACAGCTAGTGGTGAAAGAGGATGGAATTCGGTATTTTATGGATAGACTTTGGGTGTCTGTTTATGGAAATCTGAGAGATTTAGTTATGAGCGAGGCACACAAATCTAAGTATTCTATACGTCCTGGATCTGACAAGATGTATCATAACCTAAAGGCGCACTATTGGTGGCCTAACATGAAAGCGGATGTAGCTACGTATGTGAGCAAGTGCTTGACCTGCTCGAAAGTAAAGGTGGAATATCAAAAACCATCCGGACTATTGCAGCAACCCGAAATATCAATGTGGAAATGGGAACAAATCTCCATGGATTTTATTACCAAGCTGCCCAGGACTAGTACTGGTTGTGACACGATATGGGTTATTGTGGATCGATTGACAAAATCTGCTCATTTTCTTGCAATTAAGGAAACTGACAAGATGGAGAAATTAACCCGCCTGTACCTCAAGGAGATCGTTTCGAGACACGGTGTACCGATCTCAATTATCTCTGACCGCGACGCTCGTTTCACGTCATACTTCTGGCAATCATTGCAGAAATCTTTGGGTACACGATTAGATATGAGTACCGCTTATCACCCACAAACGGATGGCCAGAGTGAGCGTACCATACAGACGTTGGAGGATATGCTACGTGCCTGTGTAATTGACTTCGGGAATAACTGGGAAATTCACCTGCCATTGGTGGAGTTTTCTTATAACAACAGTTATCATACTAGCATACAGGCAGCACCTTTCGAAGCGTTGTATGGGAGAAAATGTAGATCACCGGTTTGCTGGGCGGAAATTGGTGATAGCCAGCTAACAGGTCCCGAGTTAATTCATGAGACAACCGAGAAGATCGTACAGCTACACAACCGTATGGCGGCAGCGCGAGACCGACAAAAGAGTTATGCTGATAAGAGACGGAAACCTTTAGAGTTTCAGGTTGGTGACAAGGTTTTATTGAAAGTGTCACCATGGAAAGGCGTAGTTCGGTTTGGCAAGCGAGGGAAGCTAAACCCGAGGTATGTTGGACCATTTGAAATAGTGGAACGAATAGGTCCAGTGGCCTATCGACTAGCCCTACCTGATTCGCTAAGTGGAATCCATGATGTATTTCACGTATCAAACCTAAAGAAGTGCATAACTGATGAAACGATGGTCGTACCACTAGAAGAAGTTCAAGTGGATGAACAATTGCGTTTTATTGAAGAACCAGTTGAGGTGATGGACCGTGAGGTGAAAACTCTTAAGCAAAGCAAGATACCTATTGTCAAAATCCGTTGGAATTCGCGACGTGGACTGGAATTCACATGGGAGCGAGAAGACCAGATGAAGCTTAAGTACCCCCAATTATTCGAAAAGACGATGCCAGCAGACGAAGGTATTGATTTAAATTTCGGGACGAAATTTCTTTCAACATGGGGATGATGTGACAACTCATCCAAAACTCACTCGATTTCAATTTCTGTGTGCCAATGCAGTAGACCAGTGATGGAACACTCTCACCATGTAACGCAATTTTCGGGACGAAAATTCTTTCAACATGGGGATAATGTGACATCCGGTAAATTTCCGTTATCAAACTCCGTTAGTTCCGTTAAGTTTGAATACACGTGTCGTGAACACACACTAGTTGTCGTTTAACGTTGGTGACCTAATAATAATGTATAATGTTAAATTAATGAGAATCTAATTGATAATGTGATTATTGTGTCATGTTTATGTGTTGGCATGTTTTAAAATGTTAATTAGAAAATTAATCGCGTAACGCGGAAACGTGCCTATTTATTCGTATGTCTTGTGTTTTTATATAGATAAGATATATAATGATTTTCATTAGTTTATATCTTTATATTATTAAGTTAAAAACACTTTACAAAGAGTTTAAAGCCTAGTTTTTATAAAATACAAATCACAAGGGTTAAAAGGGTAAATATGTAAATTAACTTAAACAAAACACACTAACCCTAATCCCCACCCTCCCATCGGCCGCGAAACACACCCCTCAACCCCTCTCCACTCGAAATCAGCCAAGTTGCGATTGTGATTCGGTTTCAAGCCATAAAACAAGTTAACAACATCAAAGTCGTGTTCTTTGGCAAGAATCAAGGTTAGTTTGGTGTTTTTATGGTTTCTTGTTAGGGCCGAACCCTAATCCGATTTTGTATCATCATGGGGTCGAATTTGATGTTGTTTGATGATGTTAGTATGTTAGTTGGATTGAATACATGTTGTTTAACGTTGATTATGTATGAATTGTATGTTTTTAGTGGTTTAATCATGGACTTTGATTGGAAGCAAACCCTAATTCGAAAATTGGTAGGATAATGGATGAATGATGATTGTTTGATGAATGTTTGATGATTAATAGGTTGTATGAATGCTAGGTTACATTGGTTTTGCAAGAAATTGATGAATTGGTGTTGATGTTCATAGCTTACTAATAATAGTAACTTTATTTTGCATGTAATGTTGAATTATTGATGAATTGATGTTATGGATGTGTTCATGGTGATGATTAGATGTTAGATTGTTGTTGTGATCATTGGGAATTCAAGAACACATGTTATAGTTCATACATTACTAAAGATAGTAACTTTTTAGGATATGAATTGATGAGTTATGATGTTTGGATGTTGTTGATCATGCTTAGATGATGATATGAACTTGAATTGGTATATTATTGATGAATTCATGAATGCATAGGAGGTTTAATAGATTTTGGGATGTGCTTTCCCAAAAGGGAAACTTTATTTATGCAAAATGTGAAAGATGATAGTTTGATCATGTTTGAGATGTTAGGAGCATGTTAGTAAGTTCATGGATGAATTCTAATGTGGTTGGAACATGTTAATATTGTTGTATGAGATGTTTGGATAATCATGGGTGGTGTTAGGACTTTGATGATCATGTATGATATTGATGTTGATTAGTAGTTAAGACATCATGCTTGGGACTGGAATTGATTCTTGTGATATATGTTGAATGTATGTAAATGGTTAGTGAATGTGAATGTGATCATCATACACGCGTGCGAATCTGAGGCCCCTACTTAGTAGGATTGGCAGGGTTTAGGGTGTGAAGTCGTGAGTGGCTTCACATGGCATGTGGTGCGTGATTTGATCTTTGTGTGACATGTTAATTATGTTATAACTAGTGGACATGTTAATGTTCTAGATTCGCATGACTTGTATGATACTTGGTTGTATGATGATCTATGTGATACACCTGGATAATGTAGCATACTCATAAACCATTTGAATGTTAAACCTGTATGATATATGTGTATGGTTGCTTAAATGGTTTAAAACACATAAAGTCACCAACGGGTCAAACGGGTCAACTGAGTCAAATGTATTTATTTTCTGAAACCTTGAGTCTTTGGTTGTAGTGTACTTAGGGTTTCACATGTTCTCTGTTGCACGTACTCATATACTTATATGATCTAGGTAACCTCTGAGGGTTGTCTGTCCACTCTGTCAGTCAAGTCAAACTCTAAGTATCTATACGCATACCAGGTGAGTTCATGCCCCACTCTTTATTTAATCTCTTTTCGGGGAGATAGCATACCGGTAAACTACACAAGCTTTATATATATTTTAGTTGTGCATAATATTAATATAGTGTTGTTTATCATGGGAAAGTCCTCACACTTTCGAATTGTTAATATTGAATAGCGGGGAAACTTGGGTAGTACTACTGGGTCTGACGAGCCCCACCTGTGACTCGAGGTCAACCGGGTGCAATTTGTCCTATTGAACATTGTCACGACCTGTTGAGTCGTGACAGGAGGCAACAACGTAACACAGTCAGCTTCAATTGCGAAATCACTATGCATTAATATTTATTGTTAATGGACTAGCTATCTGTTACAATGCACTACTTGTATATCTCTATTATTAAACTGTTTATGTTTGAATATCAACTCTTGAACTCACCAACCATTGTGTTGACATTTTAGTATGCTATTCTCAGGTCATTAGCTGCTTGCCTTTAGGAGCACTCCACGGTTCACTTGCATACTAAGACTCGGTTTCAAGACATTTTTATCATTTAATGGTTAATGTTTATTTCTTTTGGATTGGCGCTTGTTTTGCCATAGTTTACACATTTATTTCCTTGGGTTGTTTTACAAAACGCTTCCGCACAATTTAAAGTTTGTACTTTGGTTGTTTTATTTTTAATCATGGCATATAGATTCGTTCTGAGTAGCTATTGACTGTGATCCTGGTTTGTTCACACGCCTCGCGGTAAAACTCCGCACGTGGATTTTGAGGGTGTGACATATTGGTATCAGAGCCATTGGTTATAGGGAACTAGGTTGCATACACACTAGACTATAACTACACACAGTTAGTTAGTTACCTGTACTTTATTTTCATCTACTGTATACTCATTGGCATACACGTCACACTATCTGCAGCATGGCATTGTCATCAAGAGCTCCTGGTAAACGACATGCATCACATGCACGATCCGAGTCCCCACCTCCCGCACCTGTACCTGACAATGGACTCGACTGGCCTCGTTTAGATTATCCTCGAGGGGAGTTTGATTGGGACCAACCTTTTGCGTTGATGAAGCGTGACCCCCCAAGGGACTGGAGAGTTTTTACCCTAAGTTTGTCAATCACATAATGTATAGGGAACGCGTACCTGACCCGAGACCCAGAACGAGAAGTAACTCTGATCAAGAAATGCCTTCACTTCCCCGGACGGTGCAGTCCAATGAGCAATTGATTGCTGCATTGGTGGCAGCACTGGATACAGAGCAGCATCGAGTCAGGCGACTCACGAGTGACGTTTGTACACTGCAGACCGAGGTGTACAAACTACGGCATAAGGTGGATGAACTCGAGGAGCGCCATGGAAAGACCCTAAACGGGTGTTACCAAATGGAAGATGGGATCATAGCACTCAGAGGACGCGTGGCTGCTCGCGAATAGAGGGATGCAGTGGCTGATGATAGGATTGCTACCTTGGAAGCTCAGCTGGCAGCACTTCAGATTGCTATAGCTCCTGCTCCTGCAGTAGACCCTGAGGATGAGGAACCTGAGGAGGAACCCGAGGAGGAGGAACCGGAGGAGATGGAAGATGACAGTGATGGGTCAGATATTGTCGATCGATTTTCTTATATGACTTAGACTACGTAGTGTTTCTTCTGAAACCTATGTGGGAAGGGTTGTTTCCCCACCCGAACGACAAACTTAAATTTTGACATTGATGAATACATTGTGACTCATTTGCAATTTGTTTACTTTGGTTATTATTTTTGTTATGAATGTTGTGGTTGTGATGATTTATTATTTCTTTATTGTTTACTGTACTTCAATGAGATAAATGTGTTTGATGTTACTCATTATTGTATTTGTGAATGTAAAGTGAAAAATGGACGCCCGTGGACGTGGACGTGGACGTGGACGTGGGCGTGGGCGCGGACGTGGACGTGGCGCCAGAGACCATGGCGGTGGTGCCGTGAACATGACCCCTGCTGAGATAGCTGCCCTGATTCAGGCAGCGGTGGTTGCTGCCCAAGCGGGACAGCCAGCAGGTAAACAATGATTGAAAGTTAAACCGAATATCCTGTGTAACCGTATAGGTTGTCTGATCAATATTTGTTGTGTTAAATCAGGACCACCGGCGTGTACTTATAAGTCCTTCATGGACTATAAGCCACATACCTACAGCGGTACTGAAGGTGCTGTGGGACTAGTACGCTGGTTCGAGAAGACGGAGTCCGTATTCTCCAAGTGCAACTGCCTACCTGCTGATCAGGTGAAATATGCCACCGGGACCTGGAGGGTGCCGCCTTATCCTGGTGGAATGCACAAGTCCAGATGCTAGGGCAAGCACTGGCTAATGGACTGCCGTGGGCTGAATTCAAAACAATGATGACCGATGAGTACTGTCCTCGCAATGAGGTACAGAAGTTGGAGATAGAGTTCTGGCAACTGAAGATGCATGGCTCGAAAATCGAGGCCTACACCACCAGAACTCACGAATAGCAACACTATGCCCGGGAATGGTGAATGAGATGCATAAAAGGATCGAGCATTACATACGAGGACTAGTACCCGAAATTCAAAGTATGGTAACTGCTTCCAACCCAACCACCATACATCAAGCCATCCAGTTAGCTCACAAGCTAACCGACCAAGCCATGGAGCAAGGACGTATACCCAAGCGGGGCGCCGTGGCAAGCGTGCCTGATAACAAAAGAAAGTGGGATAGTGCCAACAACACCAAAGCATCATCATCTTCTGGCGGTCAACCCCAACCTCAGCAGCAACAACAGCCGGTCCAGCCATAACGGAGGTTCGACAATAATCGTAACTTCCACCAAACGACTGCAAATAATCAAGGACCCAGTGGTTATGGTGGTAGACACCCGAAGTGCACTCGGTGCAACTATCATCATGTGGGAAGATGTGATAACTTCAAGTGTCAGCGTTGTGGTAAAATTGGACACGCTGCGAAGGATTGCCGTGGTGAGCTGGTAAGGAGGACACAACAACCTTAGGAAACTCCTAAAGGTTGTTTTGAATGTGGAAAAGAAGGGCACTATTGGCGAAATTGCCCACAACTAAGGAGGAATGGTAATGGCAACAACGGAAATGGTCACAACAATAACAACAATAACAACAACAACAATGGTAAACAACAACGGTGGAAATGGTAATGGTAACGCGGGGGTAACAAAGATGGAGCCAAAGGGAGAGCCTTCGTCATTGGCTCAGGTGAGGCTCTAAATGATCCTACAACTGTTACTGGTAGATTCTCTGTTAATGGTGTTTTGCTACGGTACTATTCGATACTGGAGCTGATAGGGTTCGTGTCTTAAAATTCTGTAGCTTTTTAGTGATTACCCCCGCCTGGAATCTAAATACACCGTAGAATTGGCGACGGTAAACAGATCCAGTAACGCATATCCTTAAAGACTGTAAGATAGAACTTGCTGGTCATAATTTCGTTATAGATCTTATGCCTGTTACGCTGGGAGTTTTGTGTTGTGATAGGCATGGATGGCTTTCTAGCAAGCAAGCGGAAGTTATATGTCATGAGAAGATCATACGAATTCCTGTTGATGACAAAATTCTTACAGTCCGAGGTGATAGAAGTGGTGCTGTGATAGGCATCATTGTTGGATTCTTTATGCCCAAGACACATAGAACATTGATGTGGTTAGTACGTTATGATCCAAGTCGGGTCATACCCAATAACAAGCTTAGCAAACACCAATTAATATTTAATTGATGATATGATCATGCAATTAAATAAATACACCAATTTAGAAAATGGGTTTTCTAAATAAGTTGCATATGAGATTGAACAACTTATATGGATATTTTGTTCATGGTTATTATTTGTAATGTTGTTTAATTTAGTTAAATAACATCAAATAATAAAAGTGTGTGTATGTTATATAATTAAAAGGTTAATTATATATAATCTTTATTAATCTTTAGTTTGACAAAAGATTAATACATAAGGACCAATTGGGAAAATTAACAAAACAATGGAACAACCCTAATAAGGTTTCGGCCGCCCCCTTATGGCAGCCATTCCATTGTTTTGTTTGCTCTCTTGAGTTCATTCTCTCCAAGATTACACACACTTACACTCCTATCTCTAATCTCTCTCATATGCAAGAACCTCAAGGCACAAACTCCTCAATCAAAAGAATATCTCGGTTGCAAAGGGTTTTTCAGCAGCCTTGTTTTCGGCTGAAAATGGGTTTCAGCAGGTATTAGGTTCGGTTTTTGGTGTAAAATCCTAGCAAAGATGGTGTTTTCTTGAAGGCTTGTGGGTATGAATGCTTGAGGACTTCTATCCTTGAGTCTTGGCATTTTCAGACACTTTTCAGCCCCTTTCAAGTCGGTTTTGACAGCTTCTGGAAGGTAGTTCCATTGTGTTGTTTTGGTTGTTTTGTTTTATCTTGATAACTAGTTCAAACACATATTTTGATCCTATGGTTTTGGGTTTGTTGGAACAAAGTTATGAGCTTTAATTTTCAGATTACAACATGATATTAAGTTCATATTCCGCTGCGTTTTTCTTGTTTAAAGGTTAAACAACATTGTTAAGGTCCAACAAACCCCAACATTGGCATCTAGAGCCGGATATGTGGATGACTAGTTTCATGTGTTCTTGTAAATTTTTTTTATAAGGATTTAACAACCAAATTAGGGCTGTTTTGAGATGATATGATGATACCCCAACCTTTCAAGGTTATATCTTGCATGCTTTGATTAAATCTTGAAAGGAAAGATATCAAAATGGTTGATTGTGCTTTGTTTGGACAAAAGACCCTAAATTCTTGGTTTATGTTGGCTGAAAATTTAGGGTCAAATGGGGTTCATTTTGGTTCTTGAAATGATGTATATGGATACATGTTTTAGTGCATAACATAGCCTTGACCATGTGTGTTTTGGATTTGGTTGATTGTAATCTTGTCATGTTGGTTGTATTCATTCTTTATGGGTTGTAATAATTTCTTTTGTGTTTCTATTTGGGTTGTAATTTGTTTATTCATTTGGCAATGTAATAAATAGATTAGGAGTATTTTTCTTTTACTAGAAAATATGTATTAGGATATATATTTTGTAAAAGAAGATGCTCGGGATGGAAGCACAAAAGGAAGACACAAAGGATGGACTTGAAGCATTTGGATGCAAGTTCAAGTGGGGGTCTTTGGAGATCTCATCATTTTGTTATGTTGAACCCTTAGGAAAGACCTTATGACAACACTTGTGATGGCAAACAAGTGTAGTCAACTTAGTGGCTATGGTTATGCACATATGTTTGATGATTATGCTTGTTTGGTTGTTTGTTGTATGATTGTTGTTTGATATTTGGATATGCATAACAAACTCATTAGCAAACTTAACAAGCTAGAAATTTATGGTTTCTAATCATTAAGTGGTTAATAAAAGTTATTAAAAGGATTAATGATTTAATAAAAGAGGTTTTATTAAAAATAAACCATAGGGTACCATGTATTTGAAAGCATGCGAATACAAGGTACATAGAGTTTTCATAACTAGATTAATGGAAACTTAAATCCCTTTGGTAACAAGTCTAACACCATCCTTTTACACGACACTCGAATCTCTTGGGAACTATTTGTGGGATAAAGGTCACCTAACCACTTGTAGGGAACTTGTATCTTTGAGGTGAGTCTAACGTACTTGTGGGATAAAGGTCACCTAACTGCTTGTATGTGAAAACTCACACGTGTGTGTAAGTAGGACGACTTGAATTGGAAACCATGTGATTAGGGTCACCGAAGCATGGCGTACAATGGTGTTGATGGGATTAAACATGCCGACTAAACATATGATGTTTAACCGATCCCATAAGACTAGAAGTTGCAATAGGTTGCAATTGTCAACTGTTGACTACCTTGTTAATTTAAATAATGGGATAAAGGTCACCTAACCATCATTTAAATGTAACGTTGGATTCTAGATTTTAATTATTAATTGTCTATGAGACATGTAAAGGGTATTAATAGTTAAAATGCATTTTTTTCAGAAATACTAAAATGAACTTTGTAATTTTGTATAATGGCCGCAACCACGATGCTACTACCCCGACCGTCCCTACCCTATCACCGAGAACCATCTTAAAAGGGGATCGTCTTAACCATAATAAACTTATGGACTCAATTTTGAAATTTGAGAATCGTTCTCAAAATGAGTAAAGGCCTATGTCCTTGACGATCCCATACCTCACCAACCAACGCTGTTGATGTTAAGGCCTTTTGACGATTGGCTTAGGCACACTAAAGATTCTGTGCAAGTATCCTACCTCATGTTGGGAATATGATTCCCGAACTCCAAAAGGGTTTGGAGCATCATGGGGCATATGACATGATAATCTAGTTGAAGGAAATGTTCCTTCAACAAACTTTAGTAGATTGCTACGAACGGTTCGAGCACTTTATACATGTCACATGGAAGAAACCCAATCGATATCATCTTATATATTTTAAGATGAAAAGCCACATTGATAGCCTCAAGATGCTTAACTGTCCTGTCTCAAAGTAGTTGGCCAAGGATTTGATCCTTGATTGCCTAACTAAAGGTTTGAGACATTCATAATAAACTGTAATATGAACGATGGGACAAGAGCATCGGTGAACTTCACGCAATGCTCAAAGCAACCGAGGCAGGGATGGGTAGAGAGGTTCTACCTATTCTCTCGATCAATGAGGAAGGCTATAATAAATGGCCAATCCCGATCCTAAGGCAATTATTGCCAAAGGAAAGGAATACATCAAAGCAAAGGTTAATGCGAAACCTCGAAAAGCCTAAGCTTATGAAGCCTAAGGTAACGAAGAACGTTCCATGCTTTGAGTATGGAGAGATAGGACAATAAATAGGAATTGTTCCTCCTATCTCAAGGAGTTGAAAGACAAGAGGGATGTTGAGCAAACCTCAAATACAATTTCCATGATTCACACATTGTATTAAATGTCATTTCTTCAAACACATGGGTATTGGATACCGGATGTGAAACTCATTCTTGCAATTGTTGCAAAGGGGTTCAAAAGAAATGTGCGCTTCAAGGAAGGAAACTCTATTTTGAGACTTTCAAATGTTTGGAAGTTGTTCTCAAACCTTTTATATGCATCTAGTTTGACTAGAAACATAATTAAAGTTTCCTATTAAAACAATGTGATCATGATTTAAAGTTTGTAAATAATGGTATTAAGTTTTATGGATGATGTATTTCATTTTAAGGACATACCTTTTAATGATATCCATGAATTGGTTCATGATAATTCGTCCTACAATGACTTATTATACACATTAAGCACAAAGAAACTTAAAATGGGTTTAAGTTATTATTATCTTTGACATTATCGTATTAGTCACATAAACAAGAATTGGATTCAAACACTTCAAAAGAATGGTCTTTTGGAAACAAATGAAAATGTTTCATTTGATAAGTGTGAACCAAAAGACTTACTAGGAATGATACATTTGGATGTATGTAGTCCTTTTAAGACAATGACAAAGATTGGTGAAAGATACTTCATTACTTTTACCGACGATTACAGTCGCTATTATTGTGTGCACTTGATGACACATAAGTATGAAGCTTTTGAAATGTTCAAAATCTTCAATAATGAAGTAGAATATCAACTCTACATAACTATCTGTGTTCATTCTGAAAAAGAAGAAACTGAACCCTATTTGGATATGGTTCAATTTATGGCTATGAGCTTACCATCTTTATCATTTTGGGTTTTCGCATTGCTCTTAAGTCTCATATTTTGAATATGACCCGGACCAAGAAAGTGTGGATTAGTTGAATATCCTAGAGACTGTATAGGATACTGTTTCTTCGACTCAACAGAGCAAAAGTATTTATTGCTCGAAAGGCTAAGTTCTTGAAAACCGAGTTCTTTATGGAAGGAATGACGTATAGAACTGTGGAACTTGATAAGGATCAAAATCCACAAGCCGGTACACTTTTGGTTGACACTAGCTACCAACAAGAGGTTGTTGATGATAATCAAGAGGTTGATAAATATACACAAAACGTTCACAAATCTGGTAGAGTTAGTATTCCATCTAAGTGATATGAATATTCAAAGAATGGATACTATGTGGTTGACCCCTGTAGGCTAACCATATACCAAGATGTTGTGTCCAATTTGGATTGGAACAAATGGCTAGAAGCCATGAACGTAAGGATGCAATTCATGTATAACAACCAAGTTTGGGAATTGGTTGAACCTCCACTTAACTCCAAACCGGTTGGATACAAGTGGGTTTCAAGATGAAAACAAATATACATGGAGACTTGAATACTTATAAGTCAAGACTTATAGCATAAGGTTTCCATCAAACTCAATTGGTTGATATATGATGAAACTCCTACGCCCGTGGCAATGCTAAGGTCGATTAGGATATTAAGTGCCATAACTGCATATTTTGAATATGAGTTTTGGCTAATGGATGTCAAAACCGCTTTCCTTAATGGACATCTCGTTGAGACTGTCCTATAGTTCAGCATGATGGTTTTGTCGATCCGCGACATCCTAATAAAGTATATAAGTTAAAGTGATCAATCTATGGATTGAAACAAGCATCGAGAAGGTTATGTATATATATGAAGGCTAGTGGGAGCATAATTGTATTCTTAGTGTTGTATGTTGATGACACACTACTATTTGAAATAATATTCCAACCTTGGAAGGTGTTAAAACCTAGCTTGGAAGATGTTTTTCATATAAGATCTCGTTTAAGCCACCCATATTTTGGAATAAGATCTATAAGGATAGATCGAGGTGGTTGATAGGGTTAAACCAAAGTGCATATATATTGATAAAATCTTGAAAAGGTTCAAGATGAAAAACTCTTAGAAAGGTATGGTACCTATTCAAGGAGGGACAGTGTTGACTATGTCTCAATGTCCAAGCTCATAGGATGAGCAAAATCAAATGAATGATATCCCATACGCATCTGCTATAGGATCCATCATTTGTGTGATGATATGCACTAGACCGGACGAGTCATGCTTATTAAGTATGACAAAGTAGATACCAATAGAAATAACCATCGGATGGCTCTTAAAAGTATATTGAAATACCTTAGTAGGACTAAGGATTTGTTTCTAATATACGGATCTATTGAAAAGGAAGTCGTTGTAAAGGGTTACACGGATGCAGGCTTCCAAAACTGATCGAGATGATTTTGATCACAATCGGGGTATACTTCCATTATGAATGGAGGAGAAGTGTCCTTGAAAGGTTCAAGCAAGACACGGTAGCATTGTTCACTACAAAATCCGAATACATAGCCGCTTCATTGGCAGCTTGGGAAGCTGCATGGATAAATTTGTCCATTGCTTATCTAGGGGTGGTCTCTACCATTCAAGACCCCTAGAAATCTTTGGTAATTACGTGGGTGGGATTACTCAAATCAAGGAACCCCGTACTCATCAAAAGACTAAGCACCTTGAGCGGAGATTCAACATCATAAGGGATGGAGTTGAAAAGGGTAAAGATATGTATTCGTAAAGTTCATAAAGATCAAAACATTGCTGATCCACTAACGAAGCTCCCTGATGAGGGCAAAGTATGAGGGTCATACTTGTGCCTTAGGACTTCGATTTACTGGTGATTAGAATTGATCTGTTTAGCATATAAAACATGGAACAATTGTAATATTTAACTCTTTTATATATTTGAGTTATGTTCCCTTTTAGCATGTTTACATCCATGAATAATTCTTTTATTCTAAATGTCCGTAGTCGGTCATATTTGTGGGAACAAATATGAATGTAAGACTATTATGAACTTGGATTGGTGGATATTCATAAGGCATGAATATAAAGCAATTGGTTGCCAAGGTTCATAGATATTCGTGGGATACGAATATTGGACTGACCCGCGTCTCAAATCTTACTACATGGAATCTTATTGATTGATCATAAGTAAATTTGAGTAAAGGCGAATATCATTTGGTATCCTCTGACCTGAGATACATATTGGGTTTTGATATTCACCAAGTGTTATACCTTGAGCTAGTTCTTCGCTGATATGAAATAATGGTCAGTACATAAGGCTATGTTCAGGTATGACATAAGGTGATTGTGAGAAACGTATGTAGTCAAGATGGGATTTGTTCCTCTTATTCGTTGAGAGTATGATGTCTAAGGCCTGATTAAGTTAAATCAACAAGGAATGATCATTCTGTGTCCTTGGATTTAACATGACATCTGTAACAAAAGGATAAATGATTGATTCACCTAAATCATTTCAAGTTTGGAACTTGAAGGGGATGATGTTATTGAATGGCTTATAGTCATGCGTATTAAGGGTAGTAAACCGTTGTTAGGGCGGTATTTACTGCTTGCATCAATCTTCTATGTATCTTGTGCAAGTGGGAGATTGTTGGATTCTTTATGCCCAAGACACATAGAACATTGATGTGGTTAGTACGTTATGATCCAAGTCGGGTCATACCCAATAACAAGCTTAGCAAACACCAATTAATATTTAATTGATGATATGATCATGCAATTAAATAAATACACCAATTTAGAAAATGGGTTTTCTAAATAATTTGCATATGAGATTGAACAACTTATATGGATATTTTGTTCATGGTTATTATTTGTAATGTTGTTTAATTTAGTTAAATAACATCAAATAATAAAAGTGTGTGTATGTTATATAATTAAAAGGTTAATTATATATATATATCTATTGACAAAAGATTAATACATAAGGACCAATTGGGAAATTAACAAAACAATGGAACAACCCTAATAAGGGTTTCGGCCGCCCCCTTATGGCAGCCATTCCATTTGTTTTTGTTTGGCTCTCTTGAGTTCATCCCTCCAAGAACACACACACTTACACTCCTATCTCTAATATCTCTCATATATGCAAGAACCTCAAGGCACAAACTCCTCCAATCAAGAAGAATATCTCGGTTGCAAAGGGTTTTCAGCAGCCTTGTTTTCGGCTGAAAAGGGTTTTCAGCAGGCTATTAGGTTCGGTTTTGGTGTTAAAATCCTAGCAAAGATGGTGTTTTCTTGAAGGCTTGTGGGTATGAATGCTTGAGGACTTCTATCCTTGAAGTCTTGGCCATTTTTCAGACACTTTTCAGCCCCTTTCAAGTCGGTTTTGACAGCTTCTGGAAGGTAGTTCCATTGTGTTGTTTTGGTTGTTTTGTTTTATCTTGATAACTAGTTCAAACACATATTTTTGATCCTATGGTTTTGGGTTTGTTGGAACGAAGTTATGAGCTTTAATTTTTCAGATTACAACATGATATTAAGTTCATATTCCGCTGCGTTTTTCTTGTTTAAATGGTTAAACAACATTGTTAAGGTCCAACAAACCCCAACAATCATCTCGTTCATGAAAGCCCAAAAGTTACTATGAAAGGGTCGTGTGGCTATTCTAGCACTTGTAACCGATAAGCAAGCGAAAGAAAGGAGAATGGAGGATATTCCCATAGTGCGTGACATTCCAGAGGTGTTTCCAGAGGATCTTCCTGGATTACCACCTCATCGTCAAGTGGAATTCCAAATTGAGCTAACTCCCGGCGCAGCCCCGATTGCTAGAGCACCTTATCGATTAGCACCGAACGAACTACAGGAGTTGTCGTCACAACTCCAGGAGCTTTTAGATAAGGGCTTTATTCGACCTAGTAAATCACCTTGGGGAGCCCCTGTCCTATTTGTTAAGAAGAAGGATGGCACATTTCGGATGTGTATCGACTATAGGGAGTTAAATAAAGTAACAGTCAAGAACCGATACCCTCTACCTCGTATCAATGACTTGTTTGACCAACTCAAGGGATCAAGTTATTATTCGAAGATTGACTTGAGATCCGGCTATCATCAACTCAGAGTCCGCGAAGAAGACATTTCCAAAACCGCGTTTCGTACTCGCTACGGTCATTATGAGTTCTTGGTCATGCCTTTTGGGTTGACAAATGCACCTGCTGTGTTCATGGACCTCATGAACCGTGTGTGCAAACCCTACCTCGATCAGTTCGTCATTGTGTTTATCGATGATATACTGATATATTCCAGGACCAAGGAAGACCATGAGGAGCACTTGCAAATGATCTTAGAGCTATTGAAAAAGGAACAGTTGTACGCCAAATTCTCTAAGTGTGACTTTTGGATACGAGAAGTGCAATTTCTAGGTCATATTGTTAATGAGAAAAGGATACATGTTGATCCTGCCAAAATTGAGGCGATAAAGAATTGGACCACACCCAAAACGCCGAGTGAGATAAGACAATTTTTGGGATTAGCAGGTTATTATCGACGATTCATAGAGAGATTCTCTAAGATCGCACAACCTCTCACAGTTTTGACTCACAAAGGGACGACATACAAATAGGGTGAGAGTCAAGAATCGACTTTTCAATCGTTAAAGCAGAAACTCTGTACCGCGCCGATACCAGCACTGCCAGAGGGGACGGATGACTTCGTGGTGTATTGTGATGCATCTATTCAAGGATTGGGTTGTGTCTTAATGCAACGAGAAAAGGTGATAGCCTACGCCTCGAGACAATTAAAGGTTCATGAGAAGAACTATACTACTCATGACTTAGAGTTGGGTGCAGTAGTCTTTGCCTTAAAGATTTGGAGACATTACTTGTACGGTACCAAGTGCACTATTTACACCGATCACAAGAGTCTTCAACATATCTTTGAGCAAAAGGAATTGAATATGAGGCAACGACATTGGGTGGAACTGCTAAACGACTATGATTGCGCTATTAAATACCATCCGGGAAAGGCGAACGTGGTTGCCGATGCCTTAAGCCGGAAGGAAACAGCTAAACCCAGACGGGTGCGAGCTTTACAGCTTACTATCAGTACTCAACTGCCCGAACAAGTTAAGGAGGCACAGATAGAAGCTTTAAAAGCAGAAAATATTGGTTCTGAGTCGTTAAGGGGAATGGATAAACAGCTAGTGGTGAAAGAGGATGGAATTCGATATTTTATGGATAGACTTTAGGTGTCTGTTTATGGAAATCTGAGAGATTTAGTTATGAGCGAGGCACACAAATCTAAGTATTCTATACGTCCTGGATCCGACAAGATGTATCATAACCTAAAGGCGCACTATTGGTGGCCTAACATGAAAGCGGATGTAGCTACGTATGTGAGCAAGTGCTTGACCTGCTCGAAAGTAAAGGTGGAATATCAAAAACCATCCGGACTATTGCAGCAACCCGAAATACCAATGTGGAAATGGGAACAAATCTCCATGGATTTTATTACCAAGCTGCCAAGGACTAGTACTGGTTGTGACACGATATGGGTTATTGTGGATCGATTGACAAAATCTGCTCATTTTCTTGCAATTAAGGAAACTGACAAGATGGAGAAATTAACCCGCCTGTACCTCAAGGAGATCGTTTCGAGACACGGTGTACCGATCTCAATTATCTCTGACCGCGACGCTCGTTTCACGTCACACTTCTGGCAATCATTGCAGAAATCTTTGGGTACACGATTAGATATGAGTACCGCTTATCACCCACAAACGGATGGCCAGAGTGAGCGTACCATACAGACGTTGGAGGATATGCTACGTGCCTGTGTAATTGACTTCGGGAATAACTGGGAAATCACCTGCCATTGGTGGAGTTTTCTTATAACAACAGTTATCATACTAGCATACAGGCAGCACCTTTCGAAGCGTTGTATGGGAGAAAATGTAGATCACCGGTTTGCTGGGCGGAAATTGGTGATAGCCAGCTAACAGGTCCCGAGTTAATTCATGAGACAACCGAGAAGATCGTACAGATACGGAACCGTGGGCGGCGGCAGCGCGAGACCGACAAAAGAGTTATGCTGATAAGAGACGGAAACCTTTAGAGTTTCAGGTTGGTGACAAGGTTTATTGAAAGTGTCACCATGGAAAGGCGTAGTTCGGTTTGGCAAGCGAGGGAAGCTAAACCCGAGGTATGTTGGACCATTTGAAATAGTGGAACGAATAGGTCCAGTGGCCTATCGACTAGCCCTACCTGATTCGCTAAGTGGAATCCATGATGTATTTCACGTATCAAACCTAAAGAAGTGCATAACTGATGAAACGATGGTCGTACCACTAGAAGAAGTTCAAGTGGATGAACAATTGCGTTTTATTGAAGAACCAGTTGAGGTGATGGACCGTGAGGTGAAAACTCTTAAGCAAAGCAAGATACCTATTGTCAAAATCCGTTGGAATTCGCGACGTGGACTGGAATTCACATTGGAGCGAGAAGACCAGATGAAGCTTAAGTACCCCCAATTATTCGAAAAGACGATGCCAGCAGACGAAGGTATTGATTTAAATTTCGGGACGAAATTTCTTTCAACATGGGGATGATGTGACAACTCATCCAAAACTCACTCGATTTTGATTTCTGTGTGCCAATGCAGTAGACCAGTGATGGAACACTCTCACCATGTAACGCAATTTTCGGGACGAAAATTCTTTCAACATGGGGATAATGTGACATCCGGTAAATTTCCGTTATCAAACTCCGTTAGTTCCGTTAAGTCTTGCATACACGTGTCGTGAACACACACTAGTTGTCGTTTAACGTCGGTGACCTAATAATAATGTATAATGTTAAATTAATGAGAATCTAATTGATAATGTGATTATTGTGTCATGTTTATGTGTTGGCATGTTTTTAAAATGTTAATTAGAAAATTAATCGCGTAACGCGGAAACGTGCCTATTTATTCGTATGTCTTGTGTTTTTATATAGATAAGATATATAATGATTTTCATTAGTTTATATCTTTAAATTATTAAGTTAAAAACACTTTACAAAGAGTTTAAAGCATAGTTTTTATAAAATACAAATTACAAGGGTTAAAAGGGTAAATATGTAAATTAACTTAAACAAAACACACTAACCCTAATCCCCACCCTCCCATCGGCCGCGAAACGCACCCCTCAACCCCTATCCACTCGAAATCAGCCAAGAACAAGCAAATCCTTGCGATTGTGATTCGGTTTCAAGCCATAAAACAAGTTAACAACATCAAAGTCGTGTTCTTTGGCAAGAATCAAGGTTAGTTTTGGTGTTTTTATGGTTTTCTTGTTAGGGCCGAACCCTAATCCGATTTTGTATCATCATGGGGTCGAATTTGATGTTGTTTGATGATGTTAGTATGTTAGTTGGATTGAATACATGTTGTTTAACGTTGATTATGTATGAATTGTATGTTTTTAGTGGTTTAATCATGGACTTTGATTGGAAGCAAACCCTAATTCGAAAATTGGTAGGATAATGGATGAATGATGATTGTTTGATGAATGTTTGATGATTAATAGGTTGTATGAATGCTAGGTTACATTGGTTTTGCAAGAAATTGATGAATTGGTGTTGATGTTCATAGCTTACTAATAATAGTAACTTTATTTTGCATGTAATGTTGAATTATGATTTGAATGTTATGGATGTGTTCATGGTGATGATTAGATGTTAGATTGTTGTTGTGATCATTGGGAATTCAAGAACACATGTTATAGTTCATACATTACTAAAGATAGTAACTTTTTAGGATATGAATTGATGAGTTATGATGTTTGGATGTTGTTGATCATGCTTAGATGATGATATGAACTTGAATTGGTATATTATTGATGAATTCATGAATGCATAGGAGGTTTAATAGATTTGGGATGTGCTTTCCCAAAAGGGAAACTTTATTTATGCAAAATGTGAAAGATGATAGTTTGATCATGTTTGAGATGTTAGGAGCATGTTAGTAAGTTCATGGATGAATTCTAATGTGGTTGGAACATGTTAATATTGTTGTATGAGATGTTTGGATAATCATGGGTGGTGTTAGGACTTTGATGATCATGTATGATATTGATGTTGATTAGTAGTTAAGACATCATGCCTGGGACTGGAATTGATTCTTGTGATATATGTTGAATGTATGTAAATGGTTAGTGAATGTGAATGTGATCATCATACACGCTTGCGAATCTGAGGCCCCTACTTAGTAGGATTGGCAGGGTTTAGGGTGTGAAGTCGTGAGTGGCTTCACATGGCATGTGGTGTGTGATTTGATCTTTGTGTGACATGTTAATTATGTGTTATAACTAGTGGACATGTTAATGTTCTAGATTCGCATGACTTGTATGATACTTGGTTGTATGATGATCTATGTGATACACCTGGATAATGTAGCATACTCATAAACCATTTGAATGTTAAACCTGTATGATATACGTGTATGGTTGCTTAAATGGTTTAAACACACATAAAGTCACCAACGGGTCAAACGGGTCAACTGAGTCAAATGTATTTATTTTCTGAAACCTTGAGTCTTTGGTTGTAGTGTACTTAGGGTTTCACATGTTCTCTGTTGCACGTACTCATATACTTATATGATCTAGGTAACCTCTGAGGGTTGTCTGTCCACTCTGTCAGTCAAGTCAAACTCTAAGTATATACGCATACCAGGTGAGTTCATGCCCCACTCTTTATTTAATCTCTTTTCGGGGAGATAGCATACCGGTAAACTACACACGCTTTATATATATTTTAGTTGTGCATAATATTAATATAGTGTTGTTTATCATGGGAAAGTCCTCACACTTTCGAATTGTTAATATTGAATAGCGGGGAAACTTGGGTAGTACTACTGGGTCTGACGAGCCCCACCTGTGTGACTCGAGGTCAACCGGGTGCAATTTGTCCTATTGAACATTGTCACGACCTGTTGAGTCGTGACAGGAGGCAACAACGTAACACAGTCAGCTTCAATTGCGAAATCACTATGCATTAATATTTATTGTTAATGGACTAGCTATCTGTTACAATGCACTACTTGTATATCTCTATTATTAAACTGTTTATGTTTGAATATCAACTCTTGAACTCACCAACCATTGTGTTGACATTTTAGTATGCTATTCTCAGGTCATTAGCTGCTTGCCTTTAGGAGCACTCCACGGTTCACTTGCATACTAAGACTCGGTTTTCAAGACATTTTATCATTTAATGGTTAATGTTTATTTCTTTTGGATTGGCGCTTGTTTTGCCATAGTTTACACATTTATTTCCTTGGGTTGTTTTACAAAACGCTCCCGCACAATTTAAAGTTTGTACTTTGGTTGTTTTATTTTTAATCATGGCATATAGAGTCGTTCTGAGTAGCTATTGACTGTGATCTTGGTTTGTTCACACGCCTCGCGGTAAAACTCCGCACGTGGATTTTGAGGGTGTGACATGGACCTTGCATGTTCATCTCCATCTGGTATCCACTGAGAATCCCATATAACTCTGTCAGAGTAAGAGTTTTGAGGTTCTCAGTCCTCTTGATCACCACACAGTAGTGTGTCCATTGCCTAGGAAGTGAGGACATGAACTTCCTTACATTGTCCCTGTTCTCAAGAGGAACTCCTCCATCCACTAGGGTATCCACTATCTCAACATACTTGAAGTATTGTTAAGTCATGGTTTCACCTGCTTTGAAGGTGAAGTTTTCAAACTGCTGCTTCAGAAGATCCTTCTTGTTCTCCTTGGCTTCAGAGGAGCCTTCATACATCAGCTTCAGTGCATCCCACAGCTGTTTAGCTATTTTGCACTTCTTAAAGCCTCTGTACACAGAGTTTGGGAGAGCAGTCTGAAGAGCAGTCATGGCCTTCCTATCAATCTCTACTCTCTTCCTATCTTCATCAGAGTAGTTGGCCACATCTTTTGGAATCATACCAGCACCAGTAGCAGAAAGAGTGCTGGATATGAAAGGTCCATTCTCAACAGATTCCCACATTCTTGAGTCTAACGACCTGATGAAACCTTCCATTCTTATACACCAGGTGTCGAAGTCATCAAGAGTGATCAGTGGGGATTTGTTCATGGTTCCAGTCTCCATATCAGTCTTTGAGATGGATGCCATTTGGAGAGTTTAGTTTTTGTGTGTGTAAGGGATCTTAAGATGGTGAGATCTTATATCAAGAGCCTGAAATGCTCTGATACCAATTGCAGGACCGGTTAAGGGCTTGAACAAATTATAACACAACAACACAATGAGGAGAATAACTAAACTTGATCAAACAGTGAACTGGATTAACCAATATTAATACAAAGAACACAAGTAAGTAAAAAAGACAGAACAAGAGAGTTGGGTTTCAAGGAGGTAGTATATTGCTTTCTCAAGTTCTTTTACAAGTGTTACAAAGCATAAAGAAAGATACAAGAACTTGGAATACTTATACTACAACCTACAGCCGGCTATACTTTGAAAGCCAGCTGGATACAATTGACTAGACACTAACAAAATCAATTGTAGGATCAAAAGACATCTATCTGCCTTTGACCTTTGTGACTATGACATGCCAGCTCACATCCTTATCTATTACAAAAAGGATAAAGTACATAAAGTAGAAAGTTACAGACTCAAGACCTCAATGTACAGTTACCAAAAGCATGGACCTTTTCACCAACTCATGTAAGTTGGTGACTTTACAGAGATGCAGCGGAAAGGTGTCCAGCTTTATGGAACAGTACATCAGATAAAGCATGTATACTAAAAGTCTTCAGAAGAAATCTGTCTTCATAGGATGAAGCTTCGGAAGACTTTGTCTCTGAGGCTTCGGAAGACTTCATGTTTGGCTTCGGAAGATATTGGTCTTGGCTTCGGAAGATTTTACACTTAGAGTATTTTCTAGTGTATGGTGTAAGACTTCCGAAGCATTTCTTACTTCAGTACTTAGTGCATGTGTTGCAGTGAGACATTGGATGTTTTGGTTTGCATCAGACTTAAGGAATCCTTACAGATATTTTGGCACACCCTTATTAATTAGAACTTTTTGACTTATTTGAAACTTGAAATATTGTATATATTATGTTTGTTTGTTTTTTTATTATGAACATTTGAAATTGGATTTTTCAAATGAATTTTAAAAATATTATTCGATTAATTATTTTTGGTAGTAAATATGAAGCGAATAAATTCGAATTAGATTCAAATTTAAATGTAAATCAAATTCGAATCCTGTTTGAAAATCTCAATTCACATTATCTTTTCCGAATTTGAATCCTATTTGGAAATTTCAAATCGATTTATTTGCTTTTACGACCACACCTAAAGAAAATAACCAATTAGGATTTGGAGGGCGAGTTAAAGATTAAAAAAATAAAAAATATAAACACCAATATAAAAGATAAACAACAATAAACATTAAAATAGGATGAATAACAAAAAGAGGTGAACCAAGTATGTGACTTAGCTCTCACTTTACACAGAGTCTTAAGAGGAGCTGGAATGTTTCGTGGTCTGATGTATACAACATTACATTATCCTTCGTGAAGGAGCCTTCTTTCCATAAATTAAATCAATGTATTAAAGTCACAAAACAACAACCTTAATAGTTGCTTTAATGTTTGTCCTCAAAACAAAATGAATAGATAATGGTACTATTATCATAATTAGTAGGAGCAACATCGAGATTGGTACCATACCGCTACCGATAATACTGATATCGAATTTGTGGAACAGTGGTACCGAGTACCATACCGAATTTATTGGTTCGACACCGATACGGTACCGGTATTGGTACTTTACCGAATTGGTACCGTTTTGGTTTTTTGTTTTTTTATTTTTGGCTAAGAACTAAGTTTTTACATGAATTTTGAATACAAATTGAAAATTTTATAATACCAAAAACATTTAAAAATGTCTCAAGATTATAGGAAGAACATTTGTAATCACAAGCCGAAGAAGCCTTTTCATAACAATAACCAATTCCATGACTCCATAACCTGGTAGTAAGTTGGAGTCAAGGATCAGACTCCTCTTATCTAATGTGTAAAACCTTAGTACTAATAAACAGACAGTTAAACCCATGTTCACACACCAAAACCAACAAAAACCATCACTAAACACATTCACAACATCATTAATATCATCTACAACTAAAAGTTAATACAGTAATCCCTAATTATCCACAATCAAGTAGTTCTTTAAATACAGGAACAATTAATTCAAACTTTTTGGTTTCACACACGTCTGCACACATACCCACACTCATTCCAGATGCATAAGAGGTAAACAAAGGTAAACATATGCATCATTAAACGCAATAAAGCATAAAAATCATTTGAAAATCAAGTGGTTTCAGCTTTTTCATGGATTCATATCCACAAATCTTAACATCAAAATTGCATGTTTGATTTCTAGATCTACATACCAGATACAAAGAAGTATCATAAGGTTTATTTAGAACTATCTGACGTCAATATATCATTTCTGATATGATTTAGCATATAAAACCAAACTTACAAACTTTAAGCATTCCATTAAGTTCAACAATTCTGAACTCTTTTATAGAATTATATGTTATTTCCTTAAATTTATATAAAAATCAGCTTTGGAGGTGATTTTTATACATTCTCAACTATACATAATAACTATTTACAATTCCCCCAAAGCTAATCTAAACTCGAAGATCGACTCCACCTTCCCCTCAAATATCCTTCCAACGAAAGACGCGCTTTCTGGTTCACATCCACATTACCAAACCATGTCTTTTCATCAACATCAAGAAACGCAAGACTCAAGTGAGACTCTGCATTTGATTCCGGATAAACTTCATCATCATCGTCATCATCACCACCATCACCATCATGATCATCATTATAACATGAAACTTCCCATTCATTTGGAGTTGCCCCCTCATCCAAATCATGCTCCCCTCTTAGTATTCTTATAACCTGCAAACATTTTGTTAATCCAAACAGTTAAAATAATGTCTGATTTACTATAAAAGCATTTAAATAACAGTTTTGGGGTCTTTCAACTCGTTTAAACCTGACTCATGGTAGGACGCCTTCTAGCTGAACGTGTGAGACAAAGTGTTGCTGCTAAAGCCATTCGGACTATTTGACTTTTGTTGACTTCTTTGTCCAAATCAACATCCAATATGCTTGCTAGATCACCCTTTTCTAGCTTCGGTTTTGCCTACATTTCACTTGATACGATTAGAACCAAGAAGACCAAGATAAAGCCTTTAACTGGTTTACAAGATTTCAAGAACGCGTTCAAGATACTCACCCACATAACCAAGCTATCTTCGCCTTTAACAGGATCCGAACTTATGGGTCTTTTTCTTGTTAAGAGTTCTAGAAGAACGACCCCGAAAGAATAAACATCCATTTTTTCACTAACTTTCCCATACATAAAATACTCGGGAGCAAGATACCCAAAAGTCCCTACTACGTCGCTGTGACTCAAGAATGGCAATGTTGTGGGTCCCCATACTGCAAGCCCAAAATCTGACAGCTGCAGAAACGAAATTGCAGGTAAGAGGCAGGGAAATAGTGGATTGGTGGTTTTGGTAATAAGCCAGAATGGGTCATGTTATAAATACTTGGTTGTTCAAAACAATATGTTTATGCATAAAAATATACAATTAGGCCCCAATTTTCCTTTAAGATAATTATGCTGATTTTACTCGTATAAGATCAAATATATCGGCAAATGACTTTTTCATATGTAAACAGGTTATATTTCTGCATGAATAAGATTGTACAAATCTTCGCGTACCTGTGGCTCGTATTCATCAGAGAGAAGAATGTTTGAAGACTTGATGTCACGATGAATAACCGGCCTTGGGCATTCTTTATGCAAATAATTTAACGCCTCAGCAATTCCAATGGCTATATTCAATCTTACTTCCCATGATAAAACAGATCTATCCTTCATTACACCTGAATACCAAATAAAAAAGAATCATTATCATTACACAGATTTAAATTAAACTTACTAAGAACACGTTTGTTTTTCTTTTTAATGAAAACGTACCATGTAAATTGTCCTCTAGGTTTCCTCTAGGCACAAGATCATAAACAGAAATCAAGTTATCATCCTCCACACATACCCCCAAAAGTGGTGTGATGTTTTTGTGATCTAGTGATGTCATAATGTCAATTTCTAGAATATAATCTTTCCATGCTTCTTTCGAAGACTTTCTGATCTTGACAGCTGCCGATTTTCCATCAGGAAATATCCCTTTATATACACGGTGACAACCACCTTTCCCTATCATATTCTCTGCCAAAACACAAGTTTTTGAAATAGTAGAATCAAGAAACTCAGCAAGCATGAAAAACACAACTTTAGATAATATTAAATCATTCCCTGATAGATTTGTTCATTTCTTGAAATATGCACTAAAAATCAAGAAACTCGGTAAAAAACAACGGTTTGAGTTTAGAAAATAGTAAAACATCCAGATACATACCCAGATCAGTTCGTTAGGTTTCTGAAAGCACGTACTCATAATAAAGAATTTTGCTAAGCAAGAAAAAAGACTCAAACTTTAGAAAATACAAAATCATTCACAGATCAGCTTTGTTTAGTTTCATGTTTCTTACAGTATGCACTAAAAATCAAGAAACACAATACAGATCTTTGAGAAGATACAAAACAAGAGGAACTAGAATGCATGATTACCTGATGCAAAGTTAGAAGTTGAAGCTTTGAGTAGATCAAACCCAATCCATTGGCAGCGAGACGAGTTAGTTTTAAGTAAAAGATTCAAGATTTCAGGCAACTCATGGCTCTTTGGTGTGTTACTTTCATTACTTGTATTTGTAAATATGCTGCATTCAGATCTTGAATCAGAACCCAAACTCTTTGGGCTAATTTCAGTGCTAGATGAAGAAGTGGTCCGAGGTGTTCCTGGTGCAGACCGGTTTGGCAGGTTCATGACCCACTTGACCACTGACATTTTTCTAGCTTCCCTTGCTGAAGGGGTCAACACACTATTGGCCCGAAGCAGAGGCCACCCAGGTCTTTGATGCGCAAAGTCTTCTAATACCACGGAAACCGAACTCAAAGCTTTTTTTCTCAATTCAAATGGGCCTATATCTTCATTTTTCAAACTTTTAACCCCTTCATAACTATGTCAACCCATATCTGATGCCTCAGATTCACAAAACTCTGACTGGGTATCTTTCAAATGTGTGTTCCCAATTAAGTAGAAACTTGGCTTTGGATCTCTCATAGATACTTCGAAAGAAAACAAATAATATATTTAATGCCACATTTCTAATCTTGAGATGCAATAGAAAAGAAAAATAAATACTAACATAAATTTATATCCCAGAAGTGAGAAGGCCCCCACTCAAAATAACAAGGACACTAGCCTGCTTCCACATTAGTGGCAAAATTGTTTTCCTCTATGTAGAAAAACTGTTATGCGTTATTCACTTATGTAGCAAAATTGTGAATTTTTTTTTTTCGTTTATGCGACAAACTTTATCATACAATGCCTTAGGTACAATTGTTTGGTTATTCTCTTGGGGAAATGATGATTAGTGAATATTTATTTAACCCATTTTGACCTGTTACCCAACTCACTTATATTACCACCTCTTGTGTCTTGTGCCCCTAATAAACAAAATTCTGAGACCACCACTGCGCCTAACATGCTTATGATCCAAATTTTGACTCGTTTAAGTAATGAAAAAAACAATACCCGAAAGTTCGCCATTTGAAAACCTCTTGAAAACAACTTTCCCACTATGGAGAGCCAATACCTCAGTAGCTAAAGGTAGTTTGGCACAATATTTAGCAATTGAAAGCCAACCCCTGCAGAATGATAAAAGTTACAATAAAAAAAATACAATCCTGTCCTTAAACTGACACAATATGAATAAAAAACGAGTCTTTTCTACGTACCCAAAAGCCTTGATCTTGCTGACCCCAACAATAACAGCAGATGCAGAATAAAACTTTGCTTCTCTTACCAGAACTTTTCTTACAGAATTCCCTCTTAATACCTGCCCCGTGAGATCTACCTGAAAATCACATGTTCAAAACTCAAACTATGATCCTTTTATTCTCAATGAATGAAAAACCGAATCACTGCCACAGAACATCTGAACCAAACAACACAATTGCTGGAAGATGTTCATAATCTAAAAGATTATGGATCCATTTACCAAAATGAAATTTCTCACAAATTTCAATACTTTTTTTTATATTTATTAGTTTGGTTTTAGTATAAGAGTTTCATCCTATAGATAACCACTGTTACAAGAAATCTTGAAAATCAAAGTACCTGCTTGTGATCACAGAGGCCTTCATAATCAGACAAATAATCATCCAACAAAGCCTTATACTTGGATACAGAATCTGCCAAAAACATTAAACAAATCGAATATTCAAACTTTGAATTATTCTTTCATGATATATGAAGCATACCCTTCAACAAGAATCACATCAAATTCAACAGAACAGTACCTGAATTTCGACAAACATTAATCGCAATCACACGATCACCTGCATCTGCAACTTTCACCATAGCCCAATCAAGAAGCTCTCTCCCACATTCATCAAATCGAATTCCCACCAAAACATTTTTGGTTTCAACACCTTGATGATTATGATTATGATCTACGGCCTCAAATGTCATTGTGTTTTCTTCTTTTTTCTCCTTCAATCAAAACTCTGCAAATTCTTCTAAAACATATTCAATTTCTTCACTAAATTTGCAGAGCCAATGGCAAAACAGCCACTAAAAACCACTCAAAGAACAAATGCAGTCTCCAAATAGAATTATAAGGATATCAAAACCCGTGGTTTTTTGACAAAATTCCAAAAGATATAAAACTTTCAAGAAACCCCACCTGCAAAAAAAATCAAAGATAAAAACCTACCGACAAAAGGAAAATTCAAAAAAAGAATATCAAATTGGGTGAAAAACAACAAAAAGATGAACCAAAAATACAGAAAGAAAAAAACTAACCCAAAATTAAAAACAATTTGTGATGCAACTCCATCGTCATTCGAAATTTGATGAAGTTGCCCCCAAATTCAATCGAACCCACCCACCTACTCCAACTATCGAATAATCTTTTTCAAAAAAACAAAATCTCGAATAGGGTTTTCTTGATAATAATTTAATCAAAAAGTTGGTCAAATCAAATGGGTTTTCTTTCAGATTAAAATACAAACAAGTAGAAATCGAGAAGGGGGGACACAATTCAAGAAAGCGTCGGCGGACATCAAATATTTCCCGCGAAAAACGGTGTGATCGATTAATAATTTTCACCAGTTTCACGATGACATTAAATTTGAGAGAAAAAAATTTTTATATTTATTTATGAATTTATCGAAAGATAAAGTAATATTATTATTGAGTGAAAGAAGAAAGCAACATATCCGTTAAAATTTAACTGCCATGATTGACCTCCACCGACGACCGCATGGGTCTTTTGAATGCTTTGAATTTGAATTTATTATATTAATTAATAAGAATAAGAATAGGAAAATGTCACTTTCGTGGAAGATGATAACATGATATGCTTTAATTTTTATTTTCCAAAACTTTTTATCTTTTGAATTTGACCTTGTAACAATTTGGTCGGATATACTCTCACGCACCCACCGAAGTTACAAGGGATGTGAAGTGGGCATATATGGAGGGAGAAAGTACGT
>CM046034.1:47279619-47337353 GCA_025215565.1 Flaveria ramosissima
TTAAGAAAAGCTATTCAAAGTTAATCATCCCAATAGCTGATACAAGATATTTAAATCTCTGCTCATCAAAAGCTTTGGTGAACAGATCAGCATATTGTTCATTTGTGTTAACTTTGACTAGTTTGATTAATCCCTTTTCAAAGTTATATCTAATCAAATGATACCTGATATTGATATGCTTTGTCCTTGAGTGCTGCACAGGATTTTCTATGATTGAGATAGCACTGTTGTTGTCTATATGGATGGGAGTCTCCTTGAAGTTGAATCCATAGTCCAACATCTGATTTTGAATCCAAAGCACTTGAGCACAGCAGCTTGCAACAGCAATGTATTCAGCCTCAGCAGTTGATGCAGACACACAAGATTGTTTCTTATATTGCCAAGAGACTACCCTTCCACCAAGAAATTGACATCCCCCTGATGTAGATATTGCAGTCATGTTGCAACCACCATAACCACTATCTGTATAAGCATACAGATTAAAGTCAGAATTCTTTGGATACCAAAGGCCAAGTGATGGAGCACATTTGAGGTATCTTAAAATTCTTTTGACAGTGACCAGGTGTGACATCTTGGGGTTGGCTTGATATCTTGCACAAATGCATGTAGCAAACATGATATCTGGCCTGCTAGCTGTGAGGTACATAAGAGACCCAATCATTGCCCTATAGAGATGCTCATCAACACACTCCCCCTCAAGATCAGGTCCAAGGGAGTAATTTCTGGCTATGGGTGTCTTAGCAACCTTACAATCAGTCATGTTGAACCTTTTAAGTATGTCTTGTACATACTTTGACTGGCTTTTGAAGATGCCATTGTCAACTTGCTTCACTTGAATTCCTAGAAAGAAATTGAGTTCCCCCATGGCACTCATTTCAAACCTGTCCTTCATCAGCTTCTCAAAGTCTTTGCAGAGCTTTGGATTAGTTGACCCTAAAATAATGTCATCTACATATACTTGAACTAGCATTATGTCATTTCCTGTTCCTTTGACGAAGAGAGTTCCATCTATAGTACCCCTTTTGTAGCCATGCTTACAGAGATACTGAGATAGAGTCTTATACCACTTCCTTGGTGCTTGGTGCAACCCATAAAGAGCTTTATCAAGCCTGCAGACATAACCAGGATGATCAAGATCTGCAAACCCAGGTGGTTGTCTGACATACACCTTTTCATCAATCACCCCATAGAGAAAAGCACACTTGACATCAAGTTGTTAGACCTTGAAGTTCTTGGATGCAACAAAAGCTAGGAATATCCTAACAGCTTCAAGTCTTGCTACAGGAGCAAAAACATCTGTGTAGTCAATTCCTTCTTCTTGAGTATACCCTTGAACAACTAGTCTTGCCTTGTTCTTGATGACAAGTCATCTATCATCCTTCTTATTCCTGAAAACCCATTTGGTTCCTATGGTAGTCTTCCCTAGAGGAAGAGGACATAGGTTCCAAACCGTTTGCCTTTTGAATTGAAGCAGCTCTTCTTGCATAACTTCAACCCAACTTCCATCCTTTAGAGCCTCATCAATTTTCTTTGGCTCTATCTGGGACAAGAAACAAGAGTGAAGACAAACATTTGCATCATTGGTTGGTCCTCTTGTTCTCACCCCTGAATCAACATTTCTAATGACGTTTGTGGTAGGGTGAGACTTGTGGATCCTGAGCTGAGGGATCACAGCAAGTTGCTTAGACAGATTCAATTTGAGAAATTCAGATCTGGCAAGGAAGATTCACCCTCCACATCAGCACACTTATCAAGATTGACTTGATCTAATGAGTGTGTGACATCATTGATGTTGTCTTCAATGGAGTGGCTATCAGCATCAAGAAATTCCTGATCACTTTCACCACCACCATTTTCTCCAACATTTGAAGCTCTTTCTTCTGAGTTTTGTGCCTCTAAGCTGGAATTTGAAGGCACCCCAGAAGTATCAGTAGGATTTGTCATTGATTTGCTGGTAGAAGCTTCATTTGTAGGATTGGTTACCACTGGAGCTGAAGATGTGTAGCTTGAAGGTCTTCTTAGCTCAAATCTTGGGTCAAGATCACCTGTAGGTAGTATATCTGTGGACCCTGAAACAGACTCACAAGATTTGTTAAAACAGTTGGTAACTAAATCAAGATCAAATAGCCAATCCGGACCAGAACCTTTCACACTGGGAGTGTGCTCATTGAAAGTCACATTGGCTGACTCCTCAACTACTCTAGTTTTGAGATTGTATACTCCATACTTTAGCTTGAGAAGAGTATCCAATGAAGTGTTCATCATTTGATTTCTCAGCAAACTTGGCAATTTGATCTTTGGTATTCAAGATGGTGCAAGGACATCCAAAGGACCTGAGAAAACCAATGAAAGGTTTTCTCTTGTGCCAAAGTTCATAAGGAGTCTTACCATGTGTCTTAACTACTAAAACTCTATTTTGCACATAGCAAGCAGTGTTCACTGCCTCTGCCCAGAAGGTAATGGACAGTTTAGAGTCAGACAACATAGTTCTTGCAACTTCAATTAGTGTCCTGTTTCTCCTCTCAGCAACACCATTTTGCTGAGGAGTCCTGAGAGCACTATATTGTCTTGTAATATCTTTTTTCATCACAAAATGTATCAAGAATTTGATTCTTGAATTCAGTTCTTTGATCACATCTTATGGTTTTGACCTTGTGATCACATTGATTCTCAATTTTTAAGATGAAATTCATTAGAATCTCAGGGGTCTCATCCTTAGTTCTAAGAAAGAAAACCCAAGTGAATCTTGTAAAGTCATCTGTGATCACCAAACAATAAAAGGTCCTTCCTAGACTCATTACACTGGTGGGGCCAAAGAGATCCATATGTAATAAGTGTAGGGGATTAATGATGGAATTTCTTTCCTTTGGCTTGTGAGATACCTTGTGTTGCTTCCCCTTCAGGCATGCAACACAGTGGTCATCACTTGTAAACTCTTTCTTTGGTATTCCAGTTACCAAATCATTCTTAATTAATTTATTCATGTTTTTAAAGTTTACATGGCACATTCTTTTATGCCGGAGGAAAGACTCACCATTATTTTCTTTAGATAAAAAGCATGAAACTTCTCCTGAGGGAGATGTTTCTTGCAAATCCATCTTGTACATGTTCCTTTTCCTGGGGGCTTTGAGCAGGATGTGCTCATGAGGAATGACCAACCCAGGCCTGAGAACAATGCACTCATGCTCAGTGAAGAGCATGTTATGACTCTGATCACAAAATTAGGATACACTCTGAAGATTGTACCCAAGCTCCTTGACAAAGTTTACCTTCTCAATGCTGAGCTTACCATTTGTGACCTTGCCCCTTCCTGTAATGTAACCTCCTGCATCTCCTCCAAAAGAAACTGGTCCTCCATCAATTCTTTCAAACTTTTGGAGTAGTGACTTATTGCCTGCCATGTGCCTAGAACAGCCACTGTCAATGATCCATACATTTCTGTTTGTAAGCCTTATTAGTCTTGGGCTCATCAAAATAAGTTGAAGACAAAGCAACAGAAATTGATCCTATAGTCATGCTAGAAGGATCATTTGCTGATGTTGATGAAGAACTTTCAGCCACTTGGTCTTTCTTTGACTTCCACACCACCTTTGGAAGCTTAGACTTGACCTTCAATACTTCAAAAGTTTTGATGGCTTCGGAAGTTTTGATGACTGGACCTTCGGAAGATCTTGCTTTCACAGCATAAGTGCTTCGGAAGTATTCCTTTCTTCCGAGACCAAATTTTCTTCCGAAGGCAAGTTTCCACTTGTCTTCTTCTTCATTTTGGAGCTTCTGAAGGTAAAAAGATTTTCCTTCCGAAGCTTGCTTCTTCTTCTCCAAACTCTTAGAAGTTTCTTTCTTGGTCATGTGGAGAGTACTCTTTGGATTGTAAACACAATCCTTAGCAAGATGAGAAGTACTCCCACACATAACACAGTCCATTTTCTTCCTTCTAGAAGTTTTCCTTTGTGAACAAGGCTGAACTTGATCACTTTCCTTCTACATCTTCATCTTTGCAGATGCTGTGGCAATTCTTGTGGGGATAGAACTACCTTTGAAGCTAGATGGTTCAGGTTGTACAGCAGTAGTGCACAACTGATCGGCCTTCTTCTTGATGATGGAATGATTTGGACATGAACCAGAACTCTTGTTGATGGAGTTCAAGTTGGTGTCTTTAGCCTTCACCACTTCAAATCCTACAGAGATGAAGACTTGTTTCTATGCAGAATTGAAGGTGGTCTTGATCTCTTGAGCCTTTTTGGACTTTCTTTTGGCCTTCCTGATCAAGTTCTTTCTCCTTGACTTGGTCAACCTAACAGCTTTTCTCTCCTTAGAGGGATGGTGACCCTGCTTAGAATGCTCTTCTTCACTCCTCTCAGAGCCATTCTCCACCATCTCCTCTTCATCCTCTTCAGTCACAGGGTCTATGAGAGGAAGCTCATCTTCACAAGTTCCACACCTAGGAGATCTTACAGACAAGATTGTGTGTGGAGGAGCTATCTCACAAGATCCGAGTCCCTGCTTATTTTGATAACAAACTTTTGCATGCAAGGATGAGGATATTATGTTCTTGAAGGTCTCTTCTTCAAGAACATATTTTTCTGTCTTGGCTTTGCTGATCACAAGCTCAGCCTGGCATTCAGTTAACTTAGTAATGAGGTCTTTGATCTGAGTCCTGTAGTTTGTGTGCTCATGTTTAAGAGTTGAAATAGTTTTCTTTAAGTCCTCTATCTTTAGTTTATAATCATTTTCAGCTCTTTTAATATCAGCTTTTAAGATATTTAAGGACTCAAGATCAGATCTCATTTCTAAGTTATAGGACCTGTATCTATTGACTTTAGCAATGCATTCAGGAGTACAAAGATGTTCCAATACCTTGGCTTCGTCATGGTCTGCCATGAGTGCTTGGTTTGGAGATGCATTTTCTACCTGAAAGCTCCAGTCAAAGCCTCCTTCTTCAACAGCAACTGCAGCTTGCTGCTTTGGCTTCTCATTCTAGGGGGATTTTTCAGTGTAGTTTGGTCTGGTTTGTGCTTGACCACCATTTGTCCTTGGTGCCTTACACTCTCTTGCAAAGTGTCCCATCTGGTTACACTTGTAACACTTTACTTTGCTTTTATCCAACCCAAACTTTCCACTGGCTGCATTGCTTGGAAACTTTCTCCCTGTCCTCTTGTAGAACTTCTTGGCTCTGTGAGTGAGAAGAGCCATCTGCTAGACTATCTCCATGTACTCCAGATCATCTGAATGGATACAGTCCAAATCTTCAAGGGTGAAAAGAAAGTTGCATGTGGTTTCATCAGCAGAGACAAAGGCATAAGAAGAACTTGTCTCTTGGAAAGGACTTCTTTAAGTGTAGCTTTCCCTTGGAGTCTCTGGGAAGGTGATGAAAGGGCCCTTTTGTGAGTGGTCAGGGTAGCATATAAGATGATGTTGTGGTTCAGTGTTTTCCCTTTCAACTACATGGAGGGCTGAACTCAGTTGATTGCTGGAGTTACCAGATGAGTTTTGCATGTTCATCTCCATCTGGTAGCCACTAAGAATACCATACAACTCTGTAAGAGTAAGAGTGTTAAGGTTCTCAGTCCTCTTGATAACAACAGAGTAATGTGTCTATTGTCTAGGAAGAGAGGACATAAACTTCCTTACAATGTCCCTGTTCTTAAGAGTTACTCCAACATCCAGTAGAGTATCCACAATCTCAACATACCTGAAGTATTGTTGAGTCATGGTTTCACCTACCTTAAAGGTGAAGTTTTCAAACTGCTGCTTCGGGAGATCCTTCTTGTTCTCCTTTGCTTCAGTAGACCCCTCATACATCAGCTTCAGTGCTTCCCATAGTTGTTTGATAGTTTTGCACTTCTTGAAGCCTCTGTAGATGGAATTTGGAAGAGCAGTTTGAAGGGCTGTCATCGCTTTCTGATCAATCTCTATTCTCTTCCTGTCTTCTTTAGAATAATCAGCCACAACCTTTGGAATCATACCACCACCAGTAGCAGAAGTGGTGCTTGGTATGTAAGGTCCTTCAACAATAGAGTCCCACATCCTGGAGTCTTAAGACTTGATGAAGCCTTCCATTCTTTGACACCAAGTATCAAAGTCTTCAGGAGTGATCAGTGGAGACTTTGTCATAGTTCCAGTTTCCATATCAGCTTTGGTAATAACTGCCATTTGAGTTGTTAAGTATTTTGTGTGTGTGAGGGATCTTAAGATGGTGAGATCTTATATCAAGAGCCTGGAAAGCTCTGATACCAAATGCAGGACCATTGAAGGGTATGCACTTACAACACAACAACACAATAAGGAGAGTTACTTAGAACACTTAACAGATCAAATAGGGAACTAGTTAACTTTAGTGAAAGATGCTAAGAACACAAGTAAGAATGAGACAGAACAAGATAGCAAACAACACAAGTAATTGGTTTTCAAGAATGCTGTATATTGCTTCTCAAGTTCTATTACAAATGTTACAAAGCATACGATAAAAGTTACAAGTACTTGATATACATATACTACATCCTACAGCCGGCCATACTTTGAAGGCCAGCTGGATACATAAGACTAGACAACACACAAAATCAAATGTAGAGTCAAAAGGCAGATTGCCTTTTGACTAGTGACTATTACATGCCATAGCTCACATCCTAATATATTACAAAAGGATAAAAGTACATAAAGTAGAAAGCACAGACTCAAGACCTCAATGTACAGTTACCAAAAGCATGGACCTTTTCACCAACTCATGTAAGTTGGTGACTTTACAGAGTTGCAGCGGAAAGGTGGTCCAGCTTTATGGTAAAGTACATCAGATAAAGGCATGTCTTTAAAAGTCATCGGAAGAAATCTTTCTTCACTCTTTGGCTTCGGAAGACTTTGTCTTTGAAGCTTTGGAAGACTTCACTTTTGGCTTCGGAAGATGTTGGTCTTGGCTTCGGAAGATTTTACACTTATAATATTTCTAGTGCAAGGTGTAAAACTTCTGAAGCATTTCTACTTATGTTCTTCAGTGCATGCATGCAGAGAGACTTTGGATGTCTTGGCTGCATCAGATTTATAGGAATCCTTACAGCAAGAATTGCTTCTTGCATTGCCATGAGATGATCCTTCCACCAAGAAATTGACATCCTTCTGATGTTGATTTCTTGTTAATATTGCAGCCACCATAGTCACTATCAGAATAGCCATAGAGATTGAAATTTTTGTTCTTTGGATACCAAAGACCCAGTTTAGGTGCTCCTTTGAGGTATCTGAGGTTTCTCTTGGCAGCAACTAGGTGAGACACCTTTGGAGCAGCCTGATATCTTGCACAGATGCATGTTGCAAACATAATATCAGGTCTACTTGCTGTGAGATACATTAGAGAACCAATGATTGCCCTATACTAATGTTGATCAATATCCTCCCCCCAGAGTCAGGACAAAGATTGTGATTTCTGGGTATAGGTGTCTTGGCTGGCTTACAATCTTTCATATCAAATCTTTCTAAAATGTCATTGACATATTTTGATTGATTGATAAAGAACGCTTTCTTCATCTGTTTTACCTGAATTCCAAGGAAAAAGTCCATTTTTCCCATGGAACTCATTTCAAATTTCTTCTTCATTATGCTCTCAAAGTCTTTGCACATTTGATCATTTGAGGAACCAAATATGATGTCGTCTACATAGACTTGTACAAGCAAAATGTCTTTCCCAGACTTTCTTATGAATAAAGTCTTATCAATGGTACCTCTTGTATAAGCGTTCTTCTCGAAAAATTGAGACACAGTCTCATACCACAGCCTAGGTGCCTGGTGCAGCCCATAGAGAGCTTTATCCAGTTTGCACACATAGTTGGGGTGCTGTGGGTCTTCAAATCCTGGAGGCTGGCACACATAGACTTCCCTATCTATATCCCGTTATAGAAAGGCACACTTGACATCAAGCTGGTAGACAGTAAAATTCTTGAATGCAACATAAGCAAATAAGATCCTCACTGCCTCAAGTCTTGCAACTGGTGCAAAGACATCAGTGTAATCAATTCCCCCCTCTTGAGTGTATCCTTGAACTACCATTATTGCCTTGTTCTTGATAATTCAAGCATCTATTGTAACATTTGCCCCATTTTAAAAACTATAAATCAAAACCCGAACCCATTTTGAATTTTCATACGATAAAAAGATTAATCATTAAATTATTTATTCATTTTGATGAATCGAATGCAATAAATAAGTAATTTAACTAGTATTATGAATTGTATTATTCAAATTTCATTTATTTAATCATTTAAACAACTTATAATAATTTCTTGATTTGTAAAAATTATTTTTGTAAAATTATGAAGTTATGAAGTTATAAAGTTTTAATTGCCATTTATAAGCTTTAGTTGTTAAATTACAATAAATAATTAAAGTAAAAAGTCTTATTAAAACTTATAAAGTTTTATAAATAAATTGGCTTATTTTTTTAAATTTGGGTTTTTATAAGTCCAAGGGTTAAGTTGTAATTTTTGAAACTTACCTAAAAAGTTTTTACATAAAAAAATAAACAATTTAAACTACATGGGCTAAAAGTGTAATAATTGTTTTAAACCCAACCCACACCGCCGTCGACACCTTCCATCTCCGGCCACCTCTCCGGTGGTGCTCCGGCGAGCCCGAAAATCCCGCAAACCATCGATTTAAACACAATTAAACCATCTTAAACCTCTCTTGAACCCGTTTCAAACCAAAGACTCGTTTCAATCGAATTAAATTGACTGTTATGCTCGTGCACTTGAAACCAAAACCCGCGACTTAATGCCATTACTATTTGACACGAAACAGACTCTACTAAACTTATTTAACTGAGTTTGAACCTTCTACTCAACCTATTCGAACAATCTGTAATCCCAATTTCATCTTAAACACACACACACCATCGTCGAGCATCATCATCATTCGGACCTGCAACTCAAGCGGAACCCATCTTACAGATGTTTTCAATTGCGATTATTGGAGGGCAATTGTTCATTAACGTCTACAGAAGCTTCAGAAACTATTAATTTGGTTGAATTCATCTCTATCGATTCGAATTGATCCTATGCTCTTTCGCGGCTGTTCTTGTTCTTGATTCTATCGAAATAAGTTTAATCCAGGTAATTAAACACATACACACACTAGGTTTCACTTATGGATCAAAAGCCCCAAGGTTGATTCTGTTAACAAACATGAATTGATGTTCAATTGGATTGAAATCAAAGCTAGGGTTCATAGCAATTTGGGGATTTTCATAGAACTTTATTTATTTATTTATTTCAAAACAAAACCAGATCTGGGCTCTAGCCCAATTGGTTAGCAGCGACTGCTCCTTTAAAAGGGACCCGGGTTCGATCCCTGGGCACCCCATATTGTTTTTAAATCAACTTCCTTCCATTTTTAAATTACAAAAACATATTATTATATTATGATGTTAATAAAAAAATTATTTTGTTAGCTAAACCATCTCAAAAAATCATTAATTAAATTCTGAAAATTTTACAAGAATATAACTTTCTTTATTTTTGTAATTTTAAAGGATTAAATGTTTGTAAAACACTATAAATTTATTTACAAGTTCCAACTTGATAAAATTTATTAAAAAAAAGGGTAAACATATATTATTTCAAATTTATTTTTAAATCAAGACTTATTACAAATGCAATCTATATAATTAATTATTTTGACCAAGTTATTTCATAATTAATTGTTAAATTAATAATTTCTCTTAATTTATTCAAATGCTTTAGACTAAATGTTTTAGTTATATATATTTCTTTATTATTAATCTTATTTTCTAATTCGAATCACTTATTCTATTTTTTTAATCAAATCATGTAACACCCCGAAAAGTCGAAACGAGTCATTAAAGATAATGAGCTTAAATAATGGGTATTTAATAAAAGAAGGAAATGGGTTATGGACCAAATTGGGTTTATGGACAAGAGCCTAAGTGATTAAGGCCCATAATCAGCCCTTAACCTACCCAAATCAGCCTCCATCTCCATCATTACAACCCTAGCCACCAAAATTCGTAGAGAGAGAAAGTAGAGAGAGAAAGTGAAGAAAACTCAAGATTTGAAGCTTCCAAGGTGAAGAGATTGAAGATCTGGGTGTTGGAGCATCAAGATCTAAGAAAGAAGCAACAAATCCAGGTAAGAATCGACCTCTAAACCCTTCTGTAGATCAAACCCGGATTCTAGGGTTTTGGGTTTTGAAAAGTTGCAAAGAATCGCATAAAGGTCATTTTTACGTATGAAAACATGTATAAAGCTTAGATTTAGCCTCATGGATGATAAACTAAGAGATTGAACGTAAAAAGTTATGATTTTGGGTTAAAAACGGACTGGTTCGTAATTTTTATGCGATCTGCGAAACTGTATATTCATCCAGCGAATTTGCATGTTCAATCAGCGAAACTGTGGATCTCTTTGCGAAACTATAGTTTCGCAGGTAGTTTTGTAGACATGTTTTTCCAACGAAAGTTGGGCGAAACTGGCGGCAAAACTGGCAGCGAAGATGCCAGCGAAACTGCCAGCAAATGTGCTAGCGAAACTAGCAGCGAAACTGCTGGTGAAACTAGCAGCGAAAGTGTTGGCGAATCTAGCTGCGAAATTGCTAATCTTGCAGCGAAATTAGCAGCGAATTTAGGCAGAAAATTAACCCCTTAGAGTGTTAACTTGTCTGCAGGTTGTGTAGTGGGATCCTAGCCTAGAAAGCTTAGTCTCGCGGAGGGTCGGTTATGGTTTATGATGACTAGTACTTGGTATGTTGTGTACTTAATAAGTTAAGTATTATATATTAAAGTGAAAGATGATATTAATGAAAAGCGAAACTTAATGAATGTTACCCCTGGGCCCGTTTGATGATGTAAAGTCTTGCAAGCACTATGATAGACTTCACTTATGTGAGTCTGATGTATGATGATTGATCTGTATTCATGAGCGGGCTATGTGCCTTGTAGTGTGGATCAACTGTCGGGGGTTAGCTACCGTTTTCATGTGTACCGACAGGGATTGGCATTTGTTGTCAATCAACATGGAGCTCTTGCTTTGTGCAATCTCGTTTATGAAGAAAGTGAAAGATAATGAAAGATAATGAATGAATGACAGATAATGAACATGCTAATTATGATGCAAGTTATCTTATGTACTATGATGTATGCATGGTCATTATATGAAGGATAAAGTTTATATTTTCTTATATTATTTAAAACTAGGACTCACTCAGCGAAGCTGACTTTTATGCATAATAGTTGGCAGGTAAACGCTGATGCTGAGGATGGCACACGGAGCTACTTGGGGAGCTATGGATGGCATTCAAGTTTATGAAAATCTTTATTGTAATTTAAGAACAAGTAATATGTTTTGTTTACAATTAAATGACAAATGTATGAGTACGATGTGTTTTCAAAGGTTTAAATGAATGTCTAATTATTTCCGCTGCAATGTTTTATTATTAAATTGATTTTATGCTATGATTGACCAACTGTGAGGCTTCCCGGGCACGGGGCCTTACAAATCATATACTAAATCAAATACAACATTTTAAATTCATTTGTAAACCTCAAAATCCCAAATTCAAACCCTAGTCTTCCAAGTCAGTAATCATAATATTGTTTTTAATCATAAGACACTTTTCTTTAGGTTAAAACCGTAAGGAAACTTTGGTGTCTATTTACGCATTGTAAGGCCCCCTTCCCCGGACGCTTACAGTTGGATTCTCATCGCACATAAAAGATATAATTACATTTCACTTTCATAAAACGTTGCAGCAGAAACATTAAAAAAAACATTTTCATTTCATCATAATACTTTTGCAAAATAATACTACCGTTCATTACACAATATCATTTTACATTTCATTACAAAAGCATTATAACATTGGATGCCATCCAAAATAAGCTGAGCAGCCGCCCCGTGCCATCCTCAGCAACATACCTGCCAACTGGAAACAAATCAAAGTCACCGTTGCTGAGTGAGTTCTAGTTTTAAACAAAACATACTTTACTTCCTTTATAAAACCATTGGTTAACTTCGCACGCGATCACACAACATACATACATACAGATAATATAATTATTATCTTCCATTACGTTCGTTACATTATTCATTCATTAACTTCCATTCGCTCATTCATCATTTCTTACTTTCATTCGTTCGTTTATCATTACATCATTTTCTTTCGTCAACACCATGAACTTTACCCTTCATGCTCATGATACTGGGCCTAAGCCTATCATAGACCTTCATTCACGGTGCCAGCACCTCTGGCCACAGTACCTAGGATAAGGTTCAGGATCATTACATCTGTAACATCATCATGTTCTGGATCAGTGTCAACAGCTATGCCCCAAACAATATGGCTACTGGGCCGAAGTTCATAAATGACTTCCACACTACACGTAGCCTGGCACCAGCACCGGGGTAAGCGATAACTCGAGTACTGGGCCGAAGATCATAAATGACTTCCACACTACACATAGCCTGGCACCAGCACCGAGGTGAGCGACAAAGATCCCATCCACATACTACACCCCCAACGATATGCATAACTCGAGTACTGGGCCGAAGATCATAAATGACTTCCACACTGCACATAGCCTGGCACCAGCACCGAGGTGAGTAATCACTACTCCACCCCCAACGATATGCATACTCGAGTACTGGGCCGAAGTTCATAAATGACTTCCACACTGCACATAGCCTGGCACCAGCACCAAGGTGAGTAATCACTACACACTATGTACCACAATGTTGGTCCGTCACAAAGACTGGAACCCCTGCGTGTACCCCTAAGGGTTAGCTAAACCACACGCAATTGAGCTTACGGCATTTTAGAGCCGGGCACCTGTGTACATATTACTTGCAAGCCTTTCATACTTTCATTCGTTCATTAATGCATGCATTCATTCATTTATCATGTTCTTCTTTTCATTATCTTCCACTTTACGTTACATAATACTTTAATTACATTCATTAACGTACATCGCACAACCACGGGAAGACAACCATACATAATAATAAGGAACATAACAGCATACAACATCAATCACTCAAGACAACATCGCACACCTATAACATACATCATACATAACATACAACATCACACAAGCACACAACATCAAACATCACACGAATCACGCGCATCGCATCATACATAACCATAAATCATCTTACATCATCCATGCCTATCACATCATCTACAACCCCAAAGGTCCGATCCTACGTCGGCACTTCCCGAAAGTCAGACAATACTATGATCATTTGGGCGTATGAACCATATCCGGTCGCATGGTATCTCATGCGTATGAGAACACTCAGGCGAATGGACCTCCAGTCGCATAGCCTCCAATCGCATGCTTCCCATGCGAATGAAGCTCAGTCGCATGACATCTGGGCGTATGGACCTCAGTCGCATAACCTTCATGCGAATGGCCCTCAGTCGCACACCTTTCGTGCGTATGGACCTCAATCGCACGACTCACAGGCGTATGAACTCTAGTCGCATGACCTTCAGTCGCATGACCTTCAGTCGCATGACCCTCATTCGCATTTCATTCAGTCGCATAGCCCTCATTCGCATTTCCTTCAGTCGCATAGCCCTCATACGTATGACCCTCAGTCGCACTACTCACATACGAATGAACCTCAATCGCACTCCTGTCGTGCGTATGAACCCAGTCGCATGCCATTCGGTCGCATGGACCTCCAGTCGCATAGCCCTAGCTGTGCGCAGAATGCAGTTCATCCCGAACTGCAGCCGGCGATTTCGGCCTCCAAACTCTTCCAAACCTCTTTTAAGCTCAAATCAACCATTCTAAACCTTAGGGAAGCATACCATGACATCATTCAAGCATAACCAAGCATGAAATCAAGCCCCAAACGAATCATACACATACACACATGCATAAAAACGGGTTTACACCCAAAACTCAAAAAAAGGGTTTTCAGATGTGTTCCAGCCCTAAAATCAGTTGAAAACGTGTAAAAGAGGGGTCCTAGAACTCACACAAACGATCCCGTCGAGTAGAGCTTCGATTTGACCCGCTACACGACGATTTCCACGCTCGAATCCACCCGAACCGAGCTTTTCTCCTCTTTTCTCCTTCTCTTTGGCTGAAAATGGCAAGAATGGGGTGTCTTCCCCCTTTTATACTCCCATTCATCGAAGTTTCCCTCGTTGGCGAGTTTGGTCCCTCGACTTTGGACTTTATTTCTTTTTCTTCTTTCGTCGGCTTCAAAGAAAATTTCCGGGTGTTACAAGTCCACCCCCTTATATAGGTTTCGTCCCCGAAACCTGTTATTCCTTAAACCGTCGCGGGCAATACTGTCTCATCCATTTTCCAGTCTCCCACCTGGAGTTCAATCGGTCTACGTCGTTTATCCACACACGACTTCTTATCTATCTTTGGCTACCTTCATCAATGCTTTGATCCTTCCGACCTTCTCGGTCGTAGCCTCGATCACCTTAAACCGTCACCGTGACCCCGTCAGGCGCTGTCAACCGTATCATTTTCCTGTGACACACAATGTTCGCCCCGTAGTCTGCCAAACAATCTACTCCTAGGACTACATTTAAGGGCGCATCTATATTCTTACCACTAACATGCAATTCAGCACAGAAAGCAACAGGAACAAAACTTTTACTAGCGGCAGCATCGAATAACACAAAGGCTAAGGATTTATTTACTAGAAACGTACCTGACACAACATCGGGGTCCGTCCTAGCTTTCTCCGATTTTCTTCACTCCCGAACCTTCCGCCCTCGGCTTCTTGCAATCCTTGCTCATGTGGCCCTCCCCACCACAAGAGTAACACCTCCTCACACCGCAGTTCTTCGCCACATGTCTGGTCTTTCCACAATGGAAACAACATTAGTCCCCAATCTACATTCCCCGGGGTGTTTGTGTCCACACTTGTCACACTTTTCCGACCCCGCATCGGGTGTGACCACACGCTGGTCATCCACCCGTGCACCTTTATTACTTGGAGCGGCTCCCCCACGTCCAAATCGCTTCCCGTTCAAATCCCGATCACCCTCTCCTTTCTTGCTAACTTCTGTCACCACCATAGTTCTTTCATCGTACAATCTCCCAGCCAAATCAACCGCCGACCTAAATGTGCTCGGTCGGGCAGCGATCATGTGCCTACGGACATCCACCGGCAAGCCCTGAATGTACCTCTTAATCTTTCGTGACGATGGCGTCACCTGATCCGGCACCAGCCGTGCCATTTCGTTGAACTTTGCGGTATATTGCTGATGTGTCATAGTTCCCGCCTTCAGCTGCAGGAACTCTCTCTCAACTTTATCCATCTCACGGTGAGGACAGAACTCCTCAATCACCAGCCTCTTCAACTCTGCCCATCTCATCCTCCCGATAGCCCTGCTTCCCTCAACTTGGACAATATTGTCCCACCAACACAGAGCTGAGTCCACAAAAGAGTGGGCAACAAACTTTACCTTCTGGTCTTCCCGACACTTGCTGATATTTAAAACAACTTCCATTTCCCTCACCCATCGGTGAGCAGCAGCAGTGCCATTACCATCAAAAGTTGGGGGCTTGCATCGTTGAAACTCCCCATAGTTACAGCCTCATGCCACCTCCGGCGCAGGCTCTTCCTCTTCTTCTTCCTCTTCGTCATCGGAGAAAACCGTTTCAGTCTCGGGCCGTCTTCTTTCGCCCGAAGGTCTACCCATTTCCTTTCTCTCCCCATCTCTAACAGTCTTTATCACTTCGGTCACTACAGACAGTAGGATAGTCTGCAAGACCTGATGCACTTCCTCCACGACCGCCTCTCTCATCGAGGCCCTCTGATTAGCATTCTCATCACCGCCCTCAGGATGAGGGGTCTCGGGTTCCTCATGAACCACTTTTTCAACTCTGGGTCTTCCTCTTGTGACCCGTGGTTCAGCACCACGTCCACCACCACTTCCACCACGAGAAGCTTTCGAAGATCTACCACCGATCATTCTCTATCACACTGAAAGATTCAAACACCAACATGGTCATTCAAGGAAACAGCTCAGTTTATGTCAAGTATAGTAAGTCCCTAATTACAGTGGCCAGTTGTGATTAGCCACTTACTTTACTCTTCATACCCCAAGCATTACCTGTCCTGACTACATCAGTATCTAAATCTACCAGCAACACACAAACCACATAACATGCGCACGTAATACCAGTTAACATTATGAAAATACCTGATGGCACGTAGCTACTCAGATTGGCATCCCATTCCCTTTTTCGTCCCATACTCAGTTTAAGTTAAGGTTTATTTGAAAATTTACCCATTTCACTTAAACTTTGGCTCTGATACCAACTTGTAAAGCCCCGTTCCCGGGACGCTTACAGTTGGATTCTCATCGCACATAAAAGATATAATTACATTTCACTTTCATAAAACGTTGCAGCGGAAACATTAAAAACAACATTTTCATTTCATCATAATACTTTTGCAAAATAATACTACCGTTCATTACACAATATCATTTTACATTTCATTACAAAAGCATTATAACATTGGATGCCATCCAAAATAAGCTGAGCAGCCGCCCCGTGCCATCCTCAGCAACATACCTGCCAACTGGAAATACATCAAAGTCAGCGTTGCTGAGTGAGTTCTAGTTTTAAATAAAACATACTTTACTTCCTTTATAAAACCATTCGTTAACTTCGCACGCGATCACACAACATACATACATACAGATAATATAATTATTATCTTCCATTACGTTCGTTACATTATTCATTCATTAACTTCCATTCGTTCATTCATCATTTCTTACTTTCATTCGTTCGTTTATCATTACATCATTTCCTTTCGTCAACACCATGAACTTTACCCTTCATGCTCATGATACTGGGCCTAAGCCTATCATAGACCTTCATTCACGGTGCCACCACCTCTGGCCACAGTACCTAGGATAAGGTTCAGGATCATTACATCTGTTACATCATCACGTTCTGGATTAGTGTCAACAGCTATGCCCCAAACAATATGGCTACTGGGCCAAAGTTCATAAATGACTTCCACACTACACGTAGCCTGGCACCAGCACCGGGGTAAGCGATAACTCGAGTACTGGCCTGAAGATCATAAATGACTTCCACACTACACATAGCCTGGCACCAGCACCGAGGTGAGCGACAAAGATCCCATCCACATACTACACCCCCAACGATATGCATAACTCGAGTACTGGGCCGAAGATCATAAATGACTTCCACACTGCACATAGCCTGGCACCAGCACCGAGGTGAGTAATCACTACTCCACCCCCAACGATATGCATACTCGAGTACTGGGCCGAAGTTCATAAATGACTTCCACACTGCACATAGCCTGGCACCAGCACCGAGGTGAGTAATCACTACACACTATGTACCACAACGTTGGTCAGTCACAAAGACTGGAACCCCCGCGTGTACCCCTAAGGGTTAGCTAAACCACACGCAATTGAGCTTACGACATTTTAGAGCCGGGCACCTCTGTACATGTTACTTGCAAGCCTTTCATACTTTCATTCGTTCATTAATGCATGCATTCATTCATTTATCATGTTCTTCTTTTCATTATCTTTCACTTTACGTTACATAATACTTTAATTACATTCATTAACGTACATCGCACAAACACGGGAAGACAACCATACATAATAATAAGGAACATAACAGCATACAACATCAATCACTCAAGACAACATCGCTCACCTATAACATACATCATATATAACATACTACATCACACAAGCAAACAACATCAAACATCACACGAATCACGTTCATCGCATCATACATAACCATAAATCATCTTACATCATCCATGCCTATCACATCATCTACAACCCCAAAGGTTCGATCCTACGTCGGCACTTCCCGAAAGTCAGAAAATACTATGATCATTTGGGCGTTTGAACCCTATCCGGTCGCATGGTCTCTCATGCGTATGAGAACACTCAGGCGAATGGACCTCCAGTCGCATAGCCTCCAATCGCATGCTTCCCATGCGAATGAAGCTCAGTCGCATGACATTTGGGCTTATGGACCTCAGTCGCATAACCTTCATGCGAATTGCCCTCAGTCGCACACCTTTCGTGCGTATGGAAATCAATCGCACGACTCACAGGCGTATAAACTCCAGTCGCATGACCTTCAGTCGCATGACCCTCATTCGCATTTCATTCAGTCGCATAGCCCTTATTCGCATTTCCTTTATTCGCATAGCCCTTATACGTATGACCCTAAGTCGCACTACTCAAATACGAATGAACCTCAATCGCACTCCTGTTGTGCGTATGAACCCAGTCGCATGGACCTGCAATCGCATAGCCCTAGCTGTGCGCAGAATGCAGTTCATCCCGAACTGCAGCCGACGATTTCGGCCTCCAAACTCTTCCAAACCTCTTTTAAGCTCAAATCAACCATTTTAAACCTTAAGGAAGCATACCACGACATTATTCAAGCATAACTAAGCATGAAATCAAGCCCCAAGCGAATCATACACATACACACATGCATAAAAACGGGTTTACACCCAAAACTCGAAAAAAGGGTTTTCAGATGTGTTCCTGTCCTAAAATCAGTTTAAAACGTGTAAAAGAGGGGTCCTAGAACTCACACAAACAATCCCGTCGAGTAGAGCTTCGATTTGACCCGCTACACGACGATTTCCACGCTCGAATCCACCCGAACCAAGCTTTTCTCCTCTTTTCTCCTTCTCTTCTCCTTCTCATTGGCTGAAAATGGCAAGAATGTGGTGTCTTCCCCCTTTTATACTCCCATTCATCGATGTTTCCCTCGTTGGCGAGTTTGGTCCCTCGACTTTGGACTTTATTTCTTTTTTCTTCTTTCGTCGGATTCAAAGAAAATTTCCGGGTGTTACACGCATTCTAGAAATCAAATCATATACATCCTATAATCAAAGTGAGTATTCATAGCCCTTTTTATATGTTTTGGTATTTTGGGGAAATCATCAGATTCAATATTTAATCATTGTTATTCATTGTTACTCTATTTCATTCTAAATTCAATTCAAGACATGCTATGTTATTACTTGCAATTATGTTTTCATAGTTAGATAAACTTGATAATACAATCATTAATTCATGCAACCACGGTAACAACGATAGATCTATTGGTTTGACAAACCCACCCTATTTGTTTAGTCGCGTGGTGATTGGAACTGAAATTATTGATTCTATAAGGCTTCGTCTGCGGACCGAGTCAATTCAGTCATTCGGTTTGATTGTGTTGGTTTGTCTTTTATGTTACACTATTGCATTATAAGTCTTGACATTGTCATGTGAATTGAATTGTTTTCAATCATTTAAACAATCTATATATGTATTCAAACCTGTGTTTACTCACCGGCTAATTCGTTAGCTAACTCGTTACTTTTTCACATGATTTCAGGAATGAAGATTAGTGGACTTCTAAATACACACTTAGGATTTGGACTTAGTCAAAGTTAAAGACAAATTTCATTATGTTATCAATTGATTGTAATGTATTGATTGATTAGTATATTCAATGAACATGGCATTTAATATTATTCCAATGTATTTACCACCATGTGCTATGAGCAATCGATTCACATTCGTCCGCCCCGATGATTCCGCCCGTCGGTCGGGGTGTGACATCTATCATCTGTCTTGTTTCTAAAAACCCATTTGGTGCCTATTGGTACTTGACCGGATGGTAGCAGACATAGGTTCCAAACCTTTTTGTCTTTTGAATTGAAGCGATTCTTCTTGCATTGATTCAACCGAGCTACTATCTTTCAAGGCTTCTTCTACCTTCTTGGGTTTCATCTGAGATAAAAAGCATGAGTATAGGTAGACATTCCCATTGTGAGTTTGTCCCCTTGTTCTCACAACTTCGGAGACATTTCCAATGATGTTTTCAGCTGGATGAGTGTTGTGAATTCTAAGCCTAGGGATCACATCCAGTTGCATGGATAGATCCAGATTGGAAAGGTTTGGCTCAAAATTTTGAACACTTGGTTCAGCTGATGTTTCACACTCATTCAATGCTGATTGAATGAAGGAGAAGCAACATCAGTATCAGTTGGCTGTGGAGCTGCATTGACAATTACCTGTTCCTTCAGAATGCTACTTCCAACAGCTTGGTGTTGTACATTGTCACCTGATGAGTTTTGAGGCTCACTTTGTTGACAACTTGTTGAAGCTCCACTGGTTCCTGAGATAGTTATGCTATCAGATCTGCTAATTATGGGAGCTTGATTTTCAGCAACCCTTGGAGAACTTGGAAGAGGTCTGGGTAGCTCAAACATTTGATCATCATCAGAATCACTTTGAGTACCTATTCCAGCTGAAACATACTCACAAGATGGTTTAGAATAGTTTGGAAATAATTCTAAATCAAAAATATGATCAGGTCCATTCCCCCTAACACAAGGAGTGTGCACATTAACAACAATGTTAGATGATTCCTCAAATTGTTGATTTTTGATGTTATACACTCTATAAGCAATAGAGGTAGAGGAATATCCAACAAAGATAACATCATCCGACTTTTCATATTTTGCCAAATTGTCCTTTGTGTTAAGTATGGTATACCTGCTGCCAAAGGACCTAAGAAAACCAATGAATGGTGGCCTCTTGTTTCATAGCTCATAAGGGGTTTTTCCATGTGGTTTAACTACAAGAACCCTGTTCTGCACATAGCATGCAGTGCTGACTACCTCTGCCCAGAATGTTAGAGGCAGCTTTGAATCAGCTAACATAGTTCGAGCAGCCTCAATAAGTGTCCTATTTATCCTCTCAGAAACACCATTTTGTCGAGGAGTTCTAGGAGCACTATATTGTCTGACAATTCCTTTTGAGTTACAAAATAAGTCAAGAACTTGATTCTTAAACTCAGTCCCTTGATCACTTCTAATTATCTTAACCTTGTGATCAATTTGATTTTCTATTTTAAGAATAAAAGATTTTAAAGTTTTAGCAGTTTCATCTTTAGTTCTTAAAAAGAATACCTATGTGAATCTAGTAAAATCATCAACAATCACAAGGAAGTATGATTTCCTTCCAATGCTTATTATATTTATGGGACCAAATAGATTCATGTGAAATAAGTGTAATGGAGTGGTGATAGAGTTAACTTCTTTGGAATTATAAGATGCTCTATGTTGCTTTCCTTTCATACATGCAACACAGTTATCTTTGCAGAAAAATTTCTTTTTAGGAACACCATGTATCAAATTATTTTTAACCAATTTGTTTATGGTTTTGAAATTAACATGACACATTCGTTTATGCCATAGAGTTGACTCATCACCATCAGCTTTGGAAAGAAAGCATGATACTTCACCCAGTGGGGAAGCATTGTTCATATCCAGCTTGTACATATCCCCTTTTCTGGAAGATCTAAGAAGCACTAATGCCTGAGGAATTGTCATCCCGGGTTTGAGGATAATGCACTCATGTCTCTGAAAAGCATTTGGTGCTTTTGATCACAGAATTGAGAAACACTTAAAAGTTTGTGTTCAAGCTGTTTGAAAACGTTTACTTTGTCTACTTTTAAATTGCCATTGGATATACCCCCTCTGCCAGAAATATATCCTCCAACCTCACCTCCAAACTGAACCGGACCTCCATCAAAATGTTGAAATTGTTGAAGAAGAGATCTGTTCCTAGTCATGTGCCTGGAGCATCCCCTATCCATAATCCATACATTATCATTCTTGTCATATGGATGTCCCTGCACGTAAGGTGAAAATGTTAGTTTTTTATTGGAAACCCAAGCCTTGTTGGTCTTGGGTTCTTCCAATGATGATGACATAATTGAATCAAAATTTATGCATGAGGGTTCAATGGATGTCTTTGAGGAAGAAGGTTGGGTTGTAGCATCTTGTCTGATCTTCCATTCCATCCCTTGGCTGATCAGTGTAGATGAGCTTGTTGAAGCCTAAGCAGCATTGCATACTTCTGAGGCTTCTTTCTTCTCGGAAGAAGCTTTCACCTCGTTTTCTTCCGAAGCAGTCTTCTTCTCAGAAGGTTTCCAAGGAACTCTTTTATTCTTTTGAATCTTCTTCGGCTTATCTTCGGAAGCTATTTTCCCTTCGGAAGAATGAGTTTCTTTCGAAAGCAGCTTTGCTTCAAAGACAAGCTTTCCTTTCCTCATCACTTGGGCCATGTGATATGGTCCAAATGTGAAGCCCTCCTTGACTCCTTCTTTCTTAACATTATTTGCATAATGTGTGCTTGCAAGATTGTAATAAAAATCTTTAGCCATATGGTTTTGCAAACCACACATTATGAATGCAATGTTAATCTTTTGGGAATTTGAAGACTGTTGTTTCTTGCTTTTATTGCCTTCATCAACAGTCTTTCCCTTTAATTACTGATCCTTCTACAGGACACGTGTGCTGGTAGTACATACCTTTCCAGGATCAGAGTTTCCCACCACCTGGAATCCAGCTGAAATAAATACACCCTTTTATTTTGGGTCAATCTTTAGCTTGGACTCAACCACTTTCCTGGCAGTTTTTTTGGCTGCCTTAGCCCTGTTTCTTCTGGCTTTGGTGGTTAGGGGTTTATCATCACCGGTGGAAATGGGTTGATTTACCTGGTCCTTCCCTGTGATGGTCTCCATAGTTGCATCATTCTTCAACTCATGGGAAGTTTCATGGGAAGGTGGGTCAGCAAATGGAACCTCTTGCTCTTCAATCTCACATCTTAGTTGTCTAATAGACTCATAAGAGTGTGGTGCAGCAATTTCATTAGTTCCCAACCCACCTTTGTTTTGGTAATAGATTTTTGAGTGGGAGGATGATGCAAGAATGGCTTGGAAGTTTTGCTCAGAAATAGCATGCTTGTTGGATCTAGAAAGGCTGGTGCAACCAAAACCAAACCACTTAGACTATTTTGGTGCAACAAATAAAGGACTTCCGAAGCTAAGTGTGGAACTTCCGAAGGAAAAGGAGTTCTTCCGAAGACAAAGTGTTAAGTTCAACTTCCGAAGGAAACTCCAACTTCCGAAGACAAAGTATTCACTTTCGAAGATCAAGACTTAGAGTGAAAGATCAGAAGTCAACTTCCGAAGTATGAAGAAATAAAGAAGTCCTCAAGCCTCGGAAGTATAGTAGCCTCTTCCGAAGTATAAGCGGCTTCGGAAGAAGTTGTTCTTCTGAAGCCAACTAACCTTCGGAAGATACTACTATTAACCAGTGGACATAAGTATGGTCTCTCTGACACTCCGCTGCAGACCTCTGAGATACTGCATGGTGTTTTCTCAAAAGCCATGTAGTTGACCATACTTTATTCCACTATTTACCTTTATCAGTTAGTACAGTTGCCATCTTTAGTTGGTGACAAAAGGTAAGTCATGGACATGTCATGACTACCATATCTTAGATAATACTTTATCTAAGATACCTTAACTTTAGCATTACAGTCTATGCTTTAGTCTTAGGTTTCCAGCTGGTATCAAAGTATATCCGGCTGTAGGATCTAGTATATATAGTTTCTCATTGTAACTCTTGTTTTATGCTTGTAAGAGTCTTGTAATACTTTGAGTTGAGAAGTAATATATACAAGTGCCTTGAAAATTATTTCTTTGTGTTCTTTGCTACTTATTATATTATTATCAACTCTTAGAAGAGATTCTACTTCATCTGATCTGAGTGTAGTATTAGTGAGTTGAGAGAAATCCAAGTGTTAAGTGACAAAACCCGATCCTGCAATTGGTATCAAAGCTTTTTAGGCTCTTGATTGTGAGATCTTACCATCCTAATCAACTTATTTCTCACTCCTCCTTACACCACACTCAAAATGGCCCTCAACAAGTCTGAAGTAGAGATGGGGACGATGACTAAAGCACCCATCATCACCCCTGAAAACTTCAGGTCATGGAGCAGACGCATGCAAGGCTTCATCAGGTATCAAGACAACAAGATGTGGCAATCTATTGTCAATGGCCCATATAAACCAAAGGTGGCAGGTGGAAACGGTGTCATGATAGAGAAAGCCGTTGAAGACTACTCTGATGAGGACCGGAAGAAGCTGGACATTGATAGCAATGCTATGACTATTCTCATGACTGCAATTCCCAAGTCCATCATGGTGGGGTTTGAGCATTGCAAGTCAGCCAAAGAACTATTTGATGCACTTGCTCATATGTACTCCAGCTCCAATGACTCCAAGAAGGACTCACTAAAGCAGCTGTTTGAGAACTTCACCTACATTGCTGGAGAGACCTTCAGCCAGCAATACTTCAGGTACATGGACCTTATTTCTTCCCTTCAGTCTGTGGGAATTGCACTTGAACTTAGAGATCTAACAAGAAAGTTCATGAGTGCACTTCCTAATGAGTGGACGTTCTACTGTGTCTCTATCAAGAGAACATAAAACTTGAACACCCTCACCATGACCGAACTTTATGGCATCCTTGATGGATACCGTTTGGAAATGGAGAACAAGAGAGGCCATCAGACAAGCAGACCCTTGAGTCTTCCTGCTAGCAACACTTTAATGGTTGCTGAAGGCTCAGGACCCTCCCAACCTCAACAGTACCTGACTTACACCAAGCAGCCATCCTGTTCTTCTGGACCATACATCATATTTCCTGAGACTCCAAGGTCTCAACAAGCTCAGCAAAGTTCCTTTCAGGACAACTGTGCTTTTGTCTCAGGAAGTGGGCACTCTAGTGACCATCAGTATTGCTTTGATGATTTAGAGTGCTTCAGTCCAGATGACGTGGAATATGTGGACATAGTCCAAAAAATGGCTCTCTTAACCTACAGAGCAAAGAAGTTCTTCAAGAGAACTAGAAGACAATTTCCCAAGAACCCAACCAACAGCAAATTTGGGTTTGACAAAACCAAGGCCAAATGTTACAACTGTAACCAACTTGGTCATTTTGCAAGGGAATGCAAGGCTCTCAAGTCTAATCCGGGAACCCCACAGGCCTCCACACATCCCTCTACACCAAAGCCCACTGGAAAGTCAACAGAGACAGCTGTAATGGCTCAAGAAGTTGACTGGAGCTTCATGGTACAGGATGTGACTCCTGCTCAAGCACTCATGGCCAGAATAAATGATAATAAGGTATATGAACATCTCTGTACTCCTGCCTGTATTGCTAAGGTTAAATTATATCAGGACTACAATATGGAGATTAAATCTGATATTGAGTCTCTAAATGTTTTAAAATCTGATTTTAAAAGGGCTGAATTTGACTATCAAAGAAAAATTGAGGAGTTGGAGAAAACTATGTCCTTATTAAAACATGAACACACAAAATTATAAGACTCAAATAAAGGATTTAATATCCAAATTGTCTGAGGCTCAAGCCCAACTTGTCACAGCTAAGGCTAAAGTCAGGAAGTATGCTATTTCTGAGCAAAACTTTCAATCCATTCTTGCATCATCCTCTCACTAAAAACTTTGTTACCAAAACAAAGGTGGGTTGGGAACCAATGAAATTGCTCCACCACACTCTTATGAGTCTATAAGACAACCAAGGTGTGGTACTGAAGAGCAAGAGGTTCTATCTGCTGACCCACCTTCTCATGAGTCAAAGAGTGATGCAACCATGGAAACCATCACAGGGAAGAACCAGGTAATTTTACCCACTCCTACTAGTGATGATCAACCCCTGACCACCAAAGCTAGAAGAAGCAGAGCTAAGGCAGCCAAAAAAACTGCCAAGAAAGTGGCTGTGTCTAAGATGAAGATAGACCCAAAGCAAAAGGGTGTATTCATCTCAGCTAGATTCCAGGTGGTAGGAAACTCTGATTCAGGAAAGGAGTGTAGTACCAGTACTCTTGTCCTACCAAAGGATCAGAAGTTAAAGGGAAAGGTTGCTGATGAAGAGAAAAAGAACAAGAAACAGCAATCCTCAAGTTCCCAAAAGATTAACATTGCATGCGTAATGTATGGTCTGCAAAACCAAATGGCCAAAGATTGTTACTACAATCCTGCTAGCACACATTATGCAGATAATGTTAAAGAGAAGGAGTCAGGGAAAGTTTCTCATTTGGACCATATCAAATGGTTCAAGTGATGAAAAAAGGAAAGCTTGTTTCTGAAGCAAGGTTGCTTTCGGAAGAAAGTCCTTCTTCCGAAGGGAAAATGGCTTCAGAAGCTAAAGCTGTCAAGACTCAAAAGAGTAAAAGAGTTCCCTTGAAACCATCCCAGAAGAAGACTACCTCGGAAGAAAAGGTGGTGAAGGTTTCTTCCGAAAAGAAAGAGGCTTCGGAAGAATGCCATGCTGCAAAAGCTTCAAAAAGCTCCCATGATCAACCAAGGGATGTAATGGAAGATCAAGGAAGATGCTACAGCCCAAACCTCTTCTTCAAAGACATCCATTGAACCCCCATGCATAAATTTTGGTTCAATTATGTCACTATCATTGGAAGAAGACCAACAAGGCTTGGGTTTCCAATCAAAACTAATCATCTCATCTTATGTGCAGGGACATCCATATGACAAGAATAACAATGTTTGGATTGTGGATAGTGGATGCTCCAGGAGCATGACAAGGAATAGATCTCTCCTTCAACAATTTCAACATTATGATGGAGGTCCTGTCCAGTTTGGAGGTGAGGCCGGAGGACATATTTTTGGCAGAGGAAGTATATCCAATGGAAAATTAAAAGTTGACAAAGTTCACTTTGTCAAACAGCTTGAACACAACCTGTTAAATGTTTCTCAGTTCTGTGATCAAAAGCATCAAATGCTCTTCACAGAACATGAGTGCATTATCCTCAAACCAGGGATGACAATTCCTCAGGAATTAGTGCTTCTTAGATCTCCCAGGAAAGGGGATATGTACAAGCTTGATATGAACAATGCTTCCCTAATGGGTGAAGTGTCATGCTTTCTTTCCAAAGCTGATGGTGATGAGTCAACACTATGAGATAAACGAATGTGTCATGTAAATTTGAAGACATTGAATAAATTGGCTAAAAATAACTTGGTACATGGTTTGCCTAAAAAGGATTTTTTTGCAAAGATAATTGTGTTGCATGCCTGAAAGGGAAGCAACACAGGGTATCTCATAAATCCAAAGTTGTTAACTCCATCACCATTCCATTATACTTATTGCACATGGATCTATTTGGTCCCATAAGTATAATGAGCATTGGAAGGAAATCATATTGCCTTGTGATTGTTGATGATTTTACAAGATTTACATGGGTATTCTTCTTAAGAACCAAAGATGAAACTGCTGAAACTTTAAAATCTTTTATTCTTAAAATAGAAAATCAAATTGATCACAAGGTTAGAATAATCAGAAGTGATCAAGGGACTGAGTTTAAGAACCACGTTCTTGACTCATTCTGTAACTCAAAAGGGATTGCCAGACAATATAGTGCTCCTAGAACTCCTTAACAAAATGGTGTTGCTGAGAGGAGGAACAGGACACTCGTTGGCGCTGCTCGGACCATGTTAGCTGATTCAAAGCTGCCTCTAACATTCTGGGCAGAGGCAGTCAGCACTGCATGCTATGTGCAGAACAGGGTTCTTGTAGTTAAGCCACATGGAAAAACCCCTTATGAGCTATGGAACAAGAGGCCACCGTTCATTGGCTTTCTAAGGTCCTTTAGCAGCAGGTGTACCATACTTAACACAAAAAACAATTTGGCAAAATTTGCTGAAAAGTCGGATGATGCTATCTTTGTTGGATATTCCTCTAACTGTAAAGCTTATAGAGTTTATAACATTAAAAATCAACAATTTGAGGAATCTTTCAACATTGTAGTTAATGAGCACACTCCTTGTGTTAGGGGGAATGGCCCTGATCATATCTTTTATTTAGAATTGTTTCCAAACTATTCTAAACCATCTTGTGAGAATGTTTCAGCTGGAATAGGTGCTCAAAGTGATTCTGATGATGACCAATTGTTTGAGCTACCCAGACCTATTCCAAGTTTTCTAAGAGCTGCAACAAATCAAGCTCCCACTATTGGCAGATTAGACAGTATGACTATCTCAAGGGATAGTGGAGCTTCAACTAGTGGTTCACCTGTTGACCCTCAAACTTCATCAGGTGACACTGCACTACACCAAGCTGATGGAAGCAACATCTTGAAGGAACAGGAAACTGTTAATGCTGCTTCACAGCCAACAAATGATGATGATGTTTCTCATTCATTCAATCAGTCCTCATTGAATGAGTTTGAAACAACAGCTGGACAAAGTGTTCAAAGCGAGGGCCAGAGTTTACATGGGAATGAGAAGATCAGATGAAACTCAAATATCCACATCTATTTGAGGATGACACTCTTGGACCCAACTCCAGCTGAATTTCGGAACGAAATTCTCTCAACTGGGGGATACTGTGACATCCGTCACCTTAAGGTCCATCAATTAACGTGATCTTCCGTTAAATATTTCCTTGATCAATCATTCCTCATCTTTATTAACTCTTTATTTGGATATCATGCTTGCTTTATGATCGTGTGCTTGTGCTTTCATTGTGAATGTGTTATCTTTAAAAACTTTTTAAAACTTTCAACCTCGTAACCGCCAAATATATCATTTTTATATAAAATTAATGTCACTAATAAAACCATTTTTAAGCTATAAATATCATAATATGCATTTTTATAATTAATATAATTACCCTAACAAAGTCGTTTTTCAACCGAAACAAATTTGGAAAACTCGGGGATTAAGTGCAGGGACTAACCTTGTCATTTTGCAAACTTGGGCTGGGTATATAAACCCATTTTCCAGCCCTAATTCATTCATCTCCATATTCATCATCTTCTTCACCCTCTCTACACCATCTTCTTCATTCTAGCACCAAATTCGACCCGCTTGGTCTCGTTTTCCTCGTCTAGACTTCATCTAAAGCCTAGTCTACTCCATTCTAGCCAGTAGACGACCTTGATTGTCCATATTCTTTGCTTATTCACGGTTGTCCAAACTAGGGTTTCGGGTGTTCGGGTTCAACCCGAACACATGAGGTCGTGTGGGTGCGTGTGAAGTCTTTCTGCTTGTGTTTCTTGTTTGTGCATGTGTGTAGAGTGTTTCTGGAAGTCCTTGTTGTGTGAAACTCGTGTTTGGAGCAGCCGAAGGCTGCTCAGCCCGACCACAGTCGCGATTCTGCTGTCCGGGCGACTGGGTCTGTCATGCGATTGAGTCGTGCGACTGGATGAGTCGTGCGACTGAGCCATGCGTCTGAGTCAATCGTGCGACTGAGTTGTGCGACTGGGTATGCCGTGCGACTGATTCGTGCGACCGTGTGTATGTGTGCGATTGTGTCATGCGAACGAATGGATGTGTGCGATTGAGTCAGGTGACCGACTGAATGTATGCAATTGTGCGTGTATCGCACGACTGGAGTCCAATCGTACGAATGAAGGTTCAATCGTACGAATGTAGTTGATTCGCACGATTGAAGGTTGATTCGTGCGTATGGAGGTTGAGTCGTGCGATTGGGTGTTGTGTGGTACGACTGAATGCCAGTCATACGAATGAAAGCTCAATCGTACGAATGAAGCTGATTCGCACGATTGAGGGTTGATTCGTGCGTATGGAGGTTGAGTCGTGCGTCTGCACCTGTCGTGCGACTGAAGATGTTGTGTGTGATTTCCTTCTTGTGCGTGGTGTGTGTATGTCGTGTGATGTTGAGGTAACATTAACACAGTTGCCATTGTTCGGCCACAAAGATTAAAGTCAACGCTAAAAAGGCCACAAATACTATTCAAAATCAAATCAATCTAACGTATTACAATTATCAACTGACTTATAACTATTGATATTTAACTAATACTTCTTCAATAACAATAAAACTTTTACTCAAATATCATCAGCAATGGCGACAATGTCTAGTACTTGGATCTACATAAGATTTAGTATGTGAGTCTGTTTGTGTGTGTGTTACACGCAACCCAGCCGATACAACCCGAACCGACCGATCAATATTATGCGCTTTATACATATCATTAATGCTTAACAATAACTGTCAATAGGTGTTTGACCGTTCATTTGCATTCAACATTTGGATACATTGATCTTACATACTTACCACTTAACAAGTGAGTTTCGTGGCCCCTTTTTACGCTTATACAATATTTCAATCATTTACGATTTGGGGCAAAAGTATGCTCACCCATTTTCAATGTTGTACAACTTACTTACAATTTACATACATGGAATCAAGGTGATACTGTTTTACAAGTACTTATCTGATACATGCTTGGGTCTGCTGTGTGGTTCTATCTTTGCAACTATTTAATTCCAGTGTGGGAACCGACGGATAGGTATTGGTAGTACTACTGGGTTGACACCCCCACCCTTGTTCGTTGGTATACTAGTTGGTACCATCAGTGGCCAGGAACGGGACCTTGGGTGAATATATTCCGACAATATCTTTGTGTACGTCGCTAGGTTTGGTTGCAAAGCTCATTGTCATGTGATTTTACTTGTTTATATAACTGTATTCACGGTATTCCACATCATTTACTATATACAGCATCACTTACTCATTTATTACTTAAACCTGTAAGCTCACCAACAATTATGTTGACCATTTTGAGCATATCTTTTCAGGTGATCATGCAAGTTGAGGAATCTAGGTGTGCTGCCTTAGTGGAGACCCTAGGATGCATTTTAGGACTAAACATGTTTTGACAAACAATTACTTTGAACAATGTTGTAGTCTGTGTAAACAATTACAATCTTTTGATACTTGTTCCTGGGTTGTGGGAATTCATATTAAAATTTCATCTTTATTTGGTTATGTGAATCATTTAACATGTTTATACTTATGGCTATGTTGTCGTGAATATTGACTAAACACGAGACAAGTCCCCTTGTTGTCGGGTGTCGTCATGACACGCTTGTCATCATTTATTATATTGCATCTCTATCGCTTACCATGTGTTATGACGATCCCGATCTCGTTACATCCCCGTGTTTCCGCTTTTTGCGGGGGTGTGACAGATTGGTATAAGAGCCATTGGTTATAGAGAATTAGGCAATACGCTTGACCTAGACTATAACCTAGGAACCTTCATGTAGATTTGCATGCTAGGATCTGTATGCATATTATATCTCGTGTATGTGTTCCTCTTTACTTGATTTGTTTATCTATCTGCTATGTGATCTTTCCACCTTATGAGAGAGCCCTTGTGCTCACTCTTTTATGGGATGCTTCTATTGGATCTTCCGTTCCCTCTGCGCGCCGAGTTGGTTTATCAAAATCCGGGTATTAAACCCGAAGAGATCTTCACAGATCATGCTAATGCGCTTGACCTTGGACATTGAGATTAACCCTGAGGAGGCTATGTCTGAAACCTCGAAAGAGGAGGAAATAGACAACCTCCGCTAGACTAAACGTGATTATATACATGGATTTACAACTGTTGTGATGGACCATTGTTGAGACATTACCAATTCATGGTGTGCGAACCACACATCTTGCATGTGACATGTGATGACAATAAGTGTGATACTAACTTGGGAATGCTGGACTTGATGAGTGTTATGGATAATACACTTCGAATTGATTTAAGCTTACGTGTTTACTATTTCTATGATTAGAAAATGCCGCCTCGAAGAGTTACCCGCAGCAATAGTGGCGGGAGTGAAGCCCCAAGGGGCAGAGGCAGAGGCAGAGGTAGAGCACCAAGAACAAATGATGGTCCTGCCAGTAACAATCAGGAAACAGGAAACTCTGACATGGCAGCTCTAATCGCTCAACAGTTGGCCGCACTGATTCCTACTATCGTGGCCCAAGTGAGCGATGCACTCCAGCAACACCACCCTCATGGGGATGGTGGCAATGACAATGGAGATAATGGAGAAAGAGCTAGCGGTAGGATCAAAACTGAGGTCGGAAATGGAAACCCGACCGGAAACGAAAGCAACCAGGAGACCGGAAATGATGGTACAGCCGGTATTGAGACTGGGGTTGTTAATGCCAGACGGGGGTGTTCATACAAAGAGTTTGTGGCTTGCAAACCGAGGGAATTCGATGGGAAAGGTGGGGAGATAGCTCTAACCAGGTGGCTAGAAAAGATGGAGGCAGTGATTGACATCAGTGAGTGCCTCGACAGCCAGAGAATCAAAAATGCCACCTGCTCACTACAGGGCAAGGCCCTAACCTGGTGGAACACCCAGGTTCAAGCTAGAGGAAGAGAATATGCGATGCAGATGTCATGGGACGAGTTTAAAGCTTTGATCATCGAGGAATACTGCCCCCTCAACGAGATGCAGAAATTAGAGCATGAGTTCTGGAATCATGCTATGGTGGGGGCCGACATGCAGCTTATACTGACCGTTTTCATGAGCTGGCAAGATTGGTTCCGCATCTGGTCACGCTGGAATCAAAGAGAACCGAGAGATACATTTGGGGACTTGCGCCGCAAATTAGGGCAATGGTTACAGCAGCTGCTCCTCCTACTATTCAGAGCGCAATTCTGAAGGCTGGCGCTTTGACTGATGAAATGGTGAGAACGGGGGTTCTGGGCAGAGGAGCAGAAAAGAGAAAGGATATGGGGGAAACGAGCCGGTCGAGTCCTGGGAAGTTTGATAAGAGGACCAAGACGACCAGGAATTTTGTGGCCGTGACCCAAGGCAATAGAGAGTATGTGGGGCCGCACCCCAAATATGACAGGTGCAACTATCATCATCCCCCAGGAACGCAGTGCCGGGTGTGCGCGAATTGTAGGCGCGCGGGGCATTTGGCGAGAGACTATAGAACTGCGCCGAATCTTGTGGCACCCGTCAACGCGGTTAACCCCGCAGGGAATGCAAGGGCTTGTTACGAGTGTGGAAGCCCTGATCATTACAGGAACATGTGCCCTAGGCTGAATCAGGCACCGGGTCAACAAGGAAACAACCAGCAGCAAGTGATGGCTATAGCTGGAAATCAGAGCCCGACTACTCAAGGGAATGCAGCTCGGGGACGTGCATTCGTCATTGGAGCCAACGATGCTCGTCAGGACCCGAATGTTGTCACGGGTACGTACTTACTCAATCATCACTTCGCATCTATATTATTTGATACTGGAGCAGACAATAGCTTTATATCCTCTAAGTTTGTGCAATTGCTTGATTTGAGTCCCAGTAGGCTAGAAACTAGCTACTCTATAGAGATGGCCAATGGTAGGGTTGTTCAGGCCGATGAAATTATTAGGAAGTGCTCGTTAACATTGGAGGACCATGCCTTCGATATAGACTTGATACCCATTGAGCTAGGAAGTTTTGATGTGATTGTGGGTATGGATTGGTTGTCGCAAAACGGAGCAGAGATTGTCTGTCGGGACAAAGTAGTACGAATCCCTATGCCAAACGGGGAGGTACTCAAGGTTCAGAGAGAACGACCGAGAATGAACTTAAAGCTTATTTCCTGCATGAAAGCACGCCGAAGTTTACGAAAGCAGTGCTATGCTTTTCTGGCTCATGTGGTTGAAAAGAAGGACGAAGAGAAGAAACTAGTAGATATTCCAGTGGTACGGGACTACCCAGATGTATTTCCTGATGACTTGTCTAGTTTGCCTCCTCCACGACAGGTGGAATTCCGTATAGAGTTGGTTCCTTGAGCTACACAGGTAGCTAAGACGCCCTATCGGTTAGCGCCATCTGAGATGCAAGAGTTATCTAGTCAGTTACAAGAGCTACTGGAGAAGGGTTTTATTCGACCGAGTCATTCACCGTGGGGAGCACCGGTATTATTTGTCAAAAAGTAGGATGGATCGTTTTGTGCATCGATTACCGTGAACTGAACAAGTTAACCGTGAAGAATCGATATCCTCTCCCCAGGATCGACGATCTGTTTGATGAGCTACAAGGAGCTTCGTATTTCTCAAAGATCGACCTTCGTTCTGGATATCATCAGCTAAGGGTTTTCGAGGACGACATACCGAAAACAGCGTTTAGAACTCGTTATGGGCACTATGAGTTCTTGGTCATGCCTTTCAGGCTGACTAACACACCAGCTGTGTTTATGATCTAATGAATCGGGTGTGCAAACCTTACTTGGATAAGTTCGTTATCGTGTTCATAGACGATATACTTATCTACTCCCGATCGAAAGAGGATCACGAAGAACACCTTCGGGCAATTCTGGAACTGCTACGGGAAGAAAAACTTTTCGCCAAGTTCTCGAAGTGTGAATTTTGGTTGCGGGAAGTGAAGTTTTTGGGTCATGTGGTTAACAAGGACGGGATTCATGTAGATCCCGGAAAGATCGAAGCGGTGAAGAAATGGGATGCGCCCCAGACACCATCAGAGATACAACAATTTTTAGGATTGGCCGGTTACTATCGTCGCTTCATCGCGAATTTTTCAAAGATCGCGCAACCATTAACCCTGCTTACTCAGAAAGACAAGAAGTTTGATTGGGGACATACACAAGAACAAGCGTTCCAAACGTTGAAAGAGAAGTTGTGTAACGCGCCTATACTGTCCCTCCCAGACGGGACTGATGATTTTGTGGTGTACTGTGATGCTTCAAATCAAGGATTGGGATGTGTGCTAATGCAGAAGGATAAGGTGATTGCCTACGCTTCGCGACAACTTAAAGTGCACGAAAAGAACTATACAACTCATGATCTTGAGTTGGGCGCTGTAGTATTTGCACTCAAGATCTAGAGGCATTACATGTATGGAACCAAATGCATCATCTACACAGATCACAAGAGCCTCCAACATATCCTGGATCAGAAGGAACTTAATATGCATCAGCGACGTTGGGTAGAGCTACTTAGTGACTACGATTGTGAAATCCGGTATCATCCGGGGAAAGCTAATGTGGTGGCTGATGCTTTAAGCCGCAAAGAACGCGTGAAACCACTACGTGCTCGAGCGTTGGGATTGACCATTCAAACGAACTTGAAAGCCCAGATCCAAATTGCACAAAGTGAAGCGTTGAAAGAAGAAAACCTTGCGGGAGAAGAATTCCGAGGGTTAGATAAACAGATGATTCGCAAGGATGATGGTATACAGTACTTCATGGATCGCATATGGGTACCCAGATGGGGAGGTGTACGTACCTTAGTCATGGATGAAGCCCACAAGACGCGATATTCTATTCATCCTGGTGCAGACAAGATGTATCATGATCTCAAGGATCTGTACTGGTGGCCAGGCATGAAGAAAGACATTGCCTTATACGTCAGTAGATGCTTGACGTGTTCGAAAGTTAAAGCTGAACATCAGAAACCATCGGGATTATTACAGCAACCTAAAATTCATGAGTGGAAATGGGAGAATATAGCTATGGATTTCATTACCAAACTCCCTAGAACAAGCAGCTGTCATGACTCGATATGGGTCATAGTGGACCGAATGACTAAATCAGCACATTTCTTGCCTATCCGAGAAGACTACAAAATGGATAAGTTGGCGAGATTGTACATCAAAGAGGTCGTGACAAGACACGGGGTGCCAGTGTCAATCATATCCGACCGTGGTAGCCAATTCACTTCACGATTTTGGCAGACATTACATAAAGCAATGGGCACTCGATTAGATATGAGTACCGCCTATCACCCTCAGACAGATGGCCAAAGTGAACGAACTATACAGACGCTAGAAGACATGTTGAGAGCGTGTGTAATCGACTTTGGTGGTAGTTGGGATGCTCACCTACCGTTGATCGAGTTCTCCTACAACAACAGCTACCATACAAGCATTGGGTGTGCTCCGTTCGAAGCGTTGTATGGAAGGAAATGCAGATCTCCCGTTTGTTGGGCCGAGATTGGTGAAAGTCAGCTAACAGGCCCAGAGATCATTCAAGAAACAACTGACAAGATTTTTCAAATCAAAGACCGACTAAAAGCTGCAAGAGATCGCCAAAAGAGCTATGCCGACAACCGTCGGAAGCCTCTAGAATTCAAGATCGGGGATCGAGTTTTGCTTAAAGTCTCCCCTTGGAAAGGAGTCGTTCGATTTGGAAAGAAAGGGAAGTTAGCCCTAAGATACGTTGGACCATTCGAGATTACAGAAAGAATCGGTCCAGTGGCTTACTGATTAAGGTTGCCACAAGAACTCAACGGTGTGCATGATACTTTTCACGTGTCAAACCTCAAGAAGTGTTTGGCCAATGAATCCCTTCACGTGCCAATTGAGGAAATCAAAATTGACGAAAAGCTTCATTTTGTTGAGGAACCCATTGAGATCATGGATCGAAAGGTCAAGCAACTGAAGCGCAGTAGAATACCTATTGTTCGCGTAAGGTGGAATTCAAAGCGAGGGCCAGAGTTTACATGGGAACGAGAAGATCAGATGAAACTCAAATATCCACATCTATTCGAGGATGACACTCTTGGACCCAACTCCAGCTGAATTTCGGGACGAAATTCTCTCAACTGGGGGATACTGTGACATCCGTCACCTTAAGGTCCGTCAATTAACGTGATCTTCCGTTAATATTTCCTTGATCAATCATTCCTCATCTTTATTAACTCTTTATGTGGATATCATGCTTTTTTTATGATCGTGTGCTTGTGCTTTCATTGTGAATGTGTTATCTTTAAAAAATTTTTAAAACTTTCAACCTCGTAACCACCAAATATATCATTTTTATATGAAATTAACGTCACTAATAAAACCATTTTTAAGCTATAAATATCATTAAATGCATTTTTATATTTAATATAATTACCCTAACAAAGTCGTTTTTCAACCGAAACAAATTTGGGAAACTCGGGGGTTAAGTGCAGGGACTAAACTTGTTATTTTGCAAACTTGGGCTGGGTATATAAACCCATTTTCCAGCTCTAATTCATTCATCTCCATCTTCATCATCTTCTTCACCCTCTCTACACCATCTTCTTCATTCTAGCACCAAATTCGACCCCCTTGGTCTCGTTTTCGTCGTCTAGACTTCATCTAAAGCCTAGTCTACTCCATTCTAGCAGGTAGACGACCTTGGTTGTCCCTTTTCTTGCTTATTCACGGCTGTCCAAACTAGGGTTTCGGGTGTTCGGGTTCAACCCGAACACATGAGGTCGTGTGGGTGCGTGTGAAGTCTTTCTGCTTGTGTTTCTTGTTTGTGCATGTGTGTAGAGTCTTTCTGGAAGTCCTTGTTCGGGTTCAACCACAGTCGCGATTCTGCTGTCCGGGCGACTGAGTCTGTCATGCGATTGAGTCGTGCGACTGGATGAGTCGTGCGACTGAGCCATGCGTCTAAGTCAATCGTGCGACTGAGTTGTGCGACTGGGTATGTCGTGCGACTGAGTTGTTCGACCGTGTGTATGTGTGCGATTGAGTCATGCTAACGAATGGATGTGTGCGATTGAGTCAGGTGACCGACTGAATGTATGCGATTATGCGTGTATCGCACGACTGGAGTCCAATCGCACGAATGAAGGTTCAATCGTACGAATGTAGCTGATTCGCACGATTGAAGGTTGATTCGTGCGTATGGAGGTTGAGTCGTGCGATTGGGTGTTGTGTGGCACGACTAAATGCCAGTCATACGAATGAAAGCTCAATCGTACGAATGAAGCTGATTCGTACGATTGAGGGTTGATTTGTGCGTATGGAGGTTGAGTTGTGCGTCTGGTCCTGTCGTGCGACTGAAGATGTTGTGTGTGATTTCCTTCTTGTGCGTGGTGTGTGTATGTCGTGTGATGTTGAGGTAACATTAACACAGTTGCCATTGTTCGGCCACAAAGATTAAAGTCAACGCTAAAAAGGCCACAAATACTATTCAAAATCAAATCAATCTAACGTATTACAATTATCAACTGACTTATAACTATTGATATTTAACTAATACTTCTTCAATAACAATAAAAGTTTTACTTAAATATCATCAGCAATGGCGACAATGTCTAGTACTTGGATCTACATAAGATTTAGTACGTGAGTCTTTTTGTGTGTGTGTTACACGCGACCCAGCCGATACAACCCGAACCGACCGATCAATATTATGCGCTTTATACATATCATTAATGCTTAACAATAAATGTCAATAGGTGTTTGACCGTCCATTTGCATTCAACATTTGGATACATTGATCTTACATACTTACCACTTAACAAGTGAGTTTCGTGGCCCCTTTTTACGCTTATACAATATTTCAATCATTTACAATTTGGGGGAAAAGTATGCTCACCCATTTTCAATGTTGTACAACTTACTTACAATTTACATACATGGAATCAACGTGATACTGTTTTACAAGTACTTATCTGATACATGCTTGGGTCTGCTGTGTGGTTCTATCTTTGCAACTATTTAATTCTAATGTGGGAACCGACGGATAGGTATTGGTAGTACTACTGGGTTGACACCCCCACCCTTGTTCGTTGGTATACTAGTTGGTACCATCAGTGGCCAGGAACGGGCCCTTGGGTGAATATATTCCGACAATATCTTTGTGTACGTCACTAGCTTTGGTTGCAAAACGCATTGTCATGTGATTTTACTTGTTTATATAACTGTATTCACGGTATTCCACATCATTTACTATATACAGCGTCACTTACTCATTTATTTCTTAAACCTGCGAGCTCACCAACAATTATGTTGACCATTTTGAGCATATCTTTTCAGGTGATCATGCAAGTTGAGGAATCTAGGTGTGCTGCCTTAGTGGAGACCCTAGGATGCATTTTGGGACTAAACATGTTTTGACAAACAATTATTTTAAACAATGTTGTTGTTTGTGTAAACAATTACAATTTTTTGATACTTGGTCCCGAGTTGTGGGAATTCATATTACAATTTCATCTTTATTTGGTTATGTGAATCATTTTACATGTTTATGCTTATGGCTATGTTGTCGTGAATATTGACTAAACACGACACAAGTCCCCTTGATGTCGGGTGTCGTCATACACGCTTGTCATCATTTATTATATTGCATCTCTATCGCTTACCATGTGTTATGACGATCCCGATCTCGTTACATCCCCGTGTTTCCGCTTTTAGCGGGGGTGTGACACTTGATCATCAAGAACAAAGCAAGATTGGTGGTTCAAGGATACACTCAAGAGGAAAGAATTGATTATACTGATGTCTTTGCACCTGTTGCAAAACTTGAGGCAGTTAGGATCTTCCTTGCTTATGCTGCATCCAAGAATTTCACTGTCTACCAGCTTGATGTCAAGTGTGCATTTTTATATGGGGATATAGATAGGGAAGTCTATGTGTGCCAACCTCCAGGATTTGAAGACCCATAACACCACAACTATGTGTGCAAATTGGATAAAGCTCTATATGGGCTGCACCAAGCACCTAGGCTGTGGTATGAGACATTGTCTTAGTTTCTCCTGAAGAATGGTTACACTAGAGGTACCATTGATAAGACTCTTTTCATAAAGAAGTTTGGGAAGGACATCTTTCTTGTTCAAGTCTATGTTGATGACATCATATTTGGTTTCTCAAATGACCAAATGTGTAAAGACTTTGAGAGCATCATGAAGAAGAAGTTTGAGATGAGTTCCATGGGAAAAATGGACTTTTTCCTTGGAATTCAGGTGAAGCAAATGAAGGAAGGGTTTTTCATCAATCAATCTAAGTATGTCAATGACATCTTAGAAAGATTTTACATGAAAGATTGTAAGACAGCCAAAACACCTATACCCAGAAACCATAATCTCTGCCCTGACTCTGAGGGAGAGGATACTGATCATCAATATAGAGCAAGTATTGGTTCTCTGATGTATCTCACAGCAAGTAGACCTAATATCATGTTTGCAACTTGTATTTGTGCAAGATATCAGGCTGCTCCAAAGGTTTCTCACCTAGTTGTTGTCAGGAGAATCCTCAGATACCTCAAAGGAGCACCTAAATTGGGTCTCTGGTATCCAGGGAATAGTGATTTCAATCTCTTTGGCTACTCTGACAGTGACTATGGTGGCTGCAATATCAATAAGAAATTAACATCAGGTGGATGTCAATTTCTTGGTGGAAGGATCATCTCATGGCAATGCAAGAAGCAATCCTGTGTCTCTACATCAACTCCTGAAGGTGAATACATTGCTGCTGCTAGTTGTTGTGCTCAGTTGCTGTGGATTCAGAACCAGATGATAGATTATGGATTCAACTTCAGGAGCACTCCTATCCACATTGACAATAACAGTGCTATCGCCATTACTAAAAATCCAGTGAAGCACTCCAAGACAAAGCACATTGATATCAGGTACCATTTCATTAGAGATATGAGAAAAATCTAATCAAGCTAATCAAAGTTGACTTAAATGAACAATATGCTGACTTGTTCACCAAAGCCTTTGATGAACAAAGATTTAAATATCTCATTACAACTATTGGGATGATAAACCTTTATTAGTCTATCTCATTTGAAAACCTTTTAATGTGTAAGATCTTGTGTCAAAACAATCTAAGCCCTGTTACAAAAATTCCTTCTCTGAAATTTTCACTAAGTATAACACTCTCCATTTGGAAAGCAATATTTACTCTCGAAAGTAAGAACTTTACCTTCGGAAGTAAATTTGCCTTCGGAAGAACATTACCTTCGGAAATGCCTTATACTCGGAAGAAAGACTTTACTGTGTAACGGAAATCTTTTGGACCCCACTCTGTAAAAAGTAAAGATTTTGTTAATGATGTCGGATTTTTTAAATGGACTAACCTTACCGCTCCTGTCACATCCTCCACTGAAACATCCCATCATCTTATCCAAACCCCTTAAACCGCCATTTCACCCATTTAAATAACCCCGACTAATCACTTTCATCTTTTTACCAAATTTACTGCCCTAAAAGCTTCTTTCATCCCCAATTCACCTAATTCTGAACTATCCTCCTGCAACTTTCTCAAATGGCACTTAACCCTAAGCACAACAAAGTCGCACTCCTTGATTCTTCAAGGGATGCTGACTTCTCTGATATCATCCCATTTCTTACCCAATCATCTTATTACACTGCTCTGACTATTAACCCCACTGTTTACTCAAATCACATGGCTGAATTTTGGGCTAATGGTTAGATTGAAACCCTAAATGGGGTTCGGGTAATAAGATCAAGCATCTGTGGCCAGGAGTTGGTCATTTCCGAACAACTCATCAGGGAGCATCTCGAGCTTCATGATGAGGGCACTCCTACAGAGTTCCCCAAGACAGATTTGGACAACACCTATATCCAAATGGGATATGGTGGAGATTGAAGCAGGTCAACCGTCTAAAAGTTTAACTTCTCTTACAACTGGAAGTTCCTGGTGCATGTTGTTCTTCATTGCTTGTCCAACAAATCTGGGGGATGGGATCAAATCCCATATGAACTAGGGTGCCTAGTTCATGGATTGGTGAGAAGCCTTCGCTTTAACTACTCAAGGTTTGTGCTGACCAATCTTATGGAGAATCTCCAGCGGGACACATTCTTCATGTATCCCAGGTTCCTTCAGCATATAATCAACTGTTGTTGGACCAGAGTCAGCTTATCTATGCAGCTGCTCTAACTGTTCCTCAAATGAGGCCGACCATCTTCAAGACTTTGAAGAGAGTGTCCACCAATTTCACCGGAAGATATACTGCACTCTTCCAGATATGATTGAGCCAATGGCTCCTGGTGACATCCCTGTTAACCCCACAGGTGATGAACCCACACCAGAAACTACCCTCACACTGCCAAATCTACCTTCTCACCCCATCACTATCACATATCAAAGACGCCCCAAACGAACCCTTGTTCAATCTTCTCTGATTGAACAAGCTCCTCCTGTTCAATCCAAAAAGACTAGAGTGGAACAATGGGCTCCCACTCAATCTGAGGTCCAACCATCCTTCACAATTGACCTCAATATGGGTATTGAGTCTCCTTAGTCTCAAACCCTGAGCCCGAAACCCAAGCTGAAAACCCTCAGGGTAAGTCTTTATACTCCCCTAAGCAGCCAAAAAGGGACAACCCCACCATAGGCTCAATGCCAATAGACATTGACCAAGGTCCTGGGTCATTAGGCTTAACCTCTATATCCTTTACTGAGCTTCTAATCGGAACTGATGAAGAGATTATGTCTTTTTAGGGCAACGAAGTTGATCCACAACACCCTCTCAAGGATGAACAGAGCCTAGAGAGACCTCTTATCTCTAGCCCCCATCAGCAAGCCTTTACTGAGGTGAGTTCCACTGATGTGGAGGGGACTCATGTAGATTCAGTTGCTACTACTGAAGGAGCCTCAGTGGACCTTGAGGACAGTGGTAACATCACTGAGACTGAATCTACGGCAACCATGCCCTTTGATGACTCTGAAAGAGACATCATTGAGCAATGGAAACCAGGGCGCCAAAAAGCCACATCTGGTGGTGAGGATGAACATACTAGGTATGTTACCTCATGGCTCATCTCCCCATGATTTTTCAAAAGAAGATGAGGGAAGACTGCAACTCACCATTAAAGACCTACTTTCTAAAGTCTCAAACCTTGAATCTAAGGTTAGGACTTTAGAGGATAGGTCTGCCACTCAGCAACTTGAGATTTATAATCTCAAGGCCAAACTAGCTGAGAAACAGATTGAGAGGTCTGCTAGGCATGTACCAATTCAGTTCTCATTAACCTCTTCCTCCAGCTCATCAAGATCTCAAGATGATGCTTCCATTAAGGGGGAGAGTGTTCAGGGACAAAGCCAAAGACAAGAGGAACCACAGAGTCAAGCTCTCACTTCCTTACGTCCAAGATACCCTATGCAACAACTAGATTTGATATTACTGAGTTAGCAGAGAAGCCACTCTCCAACCCCTCCAACTCTGAAGTAGCTGCTCACATCAGAAATCACCTGAGCAGTCTTCATCTGGCCGAGCTAATTGCTAGGACAAAGAATGAAGAAGAGTTGAAACTGAGAGAGAAGGAGAAAAGGAAGGGATCAGCAACCAAAGGCAAAGCCTTTCTACAAATGGTTGAAGGTCGTGAACTTGAATCCATAGTTAGATGTGAGTATGACTATAACTCCCGTCACCAACTCTTCTCTAGGGGGCATAACAAAGGGTACATGTCATTCAGAGTGATAGACTGGATCTCCTATCCACTAATGACTTATACAAACTTCTCAGCACCACTTCGGGGAAGAACAAGGAAACAGACAAATATCTTCTATCCCTGGTGTTGAAGGTTTTGAGAAGCAGAGACAAGTGAGGTTTTGGTAGCATCAGCCTAGGGGGAGTTTGTTGTATCTAGAAAGGCTGGTGCAACCAAAACCAAATCACCTAGACTATTTTGGTGCAACAAATAAAGGACTTCCAAAGCTAAGTGTGGAACTTCCGAAGGAAAAGGAGTTCTTCCAAAGACAAAGTGTTAAGTTCAACTTCCGAAGGAAAACTCCAATTTATGAAGACAAAGTATTCACTTCTGAAGATCAAGACTTAGAGTGAAAGATCAGAAGTCAACTTCCGAAGTATGAAGAAATAAAGAAGTCCTCAAGCCTCGGATGTATAGTAGCCTCTTCCGAAGTATAAGTGGCTTTGGAAGAAGTTGTTCTTCTGAAGCCAACTGACCTTCAGAAGACACTACTATTAACCAGTGGAAATAAGTATGGTCTCTCTGACACTCCGCTGCAGACCTCTAAGATACTGCATGGCATTTTTTCAAAAGCCATGTAGTTGACCATACTTTATTCCACTATTTACCTTTATCAGTTAGAATAGTTGCCAACTTTAGTTGGTGACAAAAAGTAAGTCATTGACATGTCATGACTATGATATCTTAGATAATACTTTATCTAAGATAACTTAACTTTAGCATTGTAGTATATGCTTTAGTCTTAGGTTTCTAGCTGGTATCAAAGTATATCCGGCTGTAGGATCTAGTATATATAGTTTCTCATTGTAACTCTTGTTTTATGCTTTTAAGAGTCTTGTAATACATTGAGTTGAGAAGTAATGTATACAAGTGCCTTGAAAATTATTTCTTTGTGTTCTTTGCTACTTATTATATTATTATCAACTCTTAGAAGAGATTCTACTTCATCTGATCTGAGTGTAGTATAAGTGAGTTTGAGAGAAATCCAAGTGTTAAGTGACAAAACCCGATCCTGTAATGCTTCCTAGCTTGAGCCTCAGCTATTACTAGCTGGGCTTGAGCCTTAGTCAATTTGGAAATTAAATCTTTGATTTGAGTTTTATAATTGGTATGCTCATGTTTTAAAGAGAACACCGTTTCTCTAACTCTTCAATTTTCCTTTGATAGTCAGATTCAGCCATTTTAAAATCAGATTTTAAGATATTCAAAGACTCAATATCATATTTAATTTCCATATTGTAATTTTGATACATTTGAACTTTAGCAATGCAAGCTGGAGTACAGAGGTGTTCAAATACCTTGTTGTCTTCAGTTCCAGCCATCAATGCTTGAGCAGGGGTGACATCCTGCACCACGAAGCTCTAGTCAACTTCTTGAGCCACAACAGCTGTTTCAGTCGACTTTCCAACAGCTTTAGTGTGGTTGGATGTGTGGAAGCTTGAGTGGATCCCGGATTGGATTTGGGAGCCTTGCATTCCCTTGCAAAGTGGCCTAGCTGGTTACAGTTCTAACACTTGGCCTTTGCTTTGTCAAACCCAAACTTGCTGTTGTTTGGGTTTTGGGGAAATTGCCTTCTAGTTATTTTGAAGAACTTCTTCGCCCTGTAAGTTAACAAAGCCATCTATTGGACAATGTCCATGTACTCGACATCATTTGGGCTGAAACATTCTAGATCATCAAAATAGAATTGAAAATCACTAGGATGTCCATTTCCTGAGACAAAGGCACATCTGTCCTGAAAGGAACTTGGCTGAGCCTGTTGAGACCTTGGAGTCTCAGGGAATGTGATGTATGGCCCGAAAGAATAGGATGGATGCTGGGAGTAACTCAGGTACTAATGAGGTTGGGGGTCCTGAGCCTTCAACAACCATTAAAGCATTGCTAGCAGGAAGGCTTGAGGGTCTGCTCACCTGGTGGCCTTTCTTGTTCTCCATCTCTAAACGGTATCCATCAAGGATGTCATATAGTTCAGTCATGATGAGTGAGTTCAGATTTTCTGTCCTCTTGATAGAGACACAGTAGAACATCCACTCATTTGGGAGAGCTCATGAATTCTCTTGAGATGTCTCTCATCTTAGGAGACACTCCCATGGACTAAAGTGAAGAGATAAGATTCATGTACCTGAAGTATTGCTAGCTAAGGGTCTCTCCAGCAATATACGTGAAGTTTTTAAATTTTTGCTTTAGTGAATCTTTCTTGGAGTCATTGGAGCTTGAATACATTTGAGTCGAAACATCAAAGAGTTCTTTGGCTGACTGGAAATTCTCAAAGCCTACCATGATGGATTTGGGTATGGCAGACACGAGAACAGTCATAGCTTTGTTGTCGATGTCCAGCCGTTATTGTCTTGATTTCTTCTAAGTGTTGAACTTCGGAAGAAGGAAGACTTTGTCTTTGGAAGTTGGAGTTTCTCTTTGGAAGCTCTTTCAGACTTGACCTTCTGAAGCTCAGCATTTGCCTTCGGAAGTTCTTCATCAGTTGCACCAAACTTGTCTAAGTGTTTGTTTTTGTTGCATCAGTCTTACTTGATCCAACAAAATCCCTGCTGAACAGGAAGAAAATGAGCTGACTTTGAAAATCTGTCGACCACAACCCATATCGCATCATTCTTCTTGAATGTTCTTGGTAACCCTCTTAAAAAATCCATGGAAATATCATCCCATTTCCATACTGAAATAGGTAGTGGCTGAAGTAGCCCACTAGCACTCTGATGCTTAATCTTAAGTTGTTTACAAGTAAGACATTTGCTGACAAATCTAGCCATGTCCTCTTTCATACCATTCCACCAGAAATTCTGACGAATATCACGATACATCTTAGTAGATCTCGGATGGATAGAGAAAGGAGAACTATGTGCCTTGGCTAATAACGATTCTCGAAGAGAAGAATCATTAGGCACACAGAAACGTTTACCACACCAAATCACCCCTTGCTCATTGATTCTAAATTCTGATTGTTTTCCATCATCCAAATTCTGTACAATTGGCCAAAGTTCACTATCGTCTTTTTATGCATCCTTAATATGAGATACTAGGTCTGGCTCAATCGGAGATCTAGCGAGATATCCATTACTCTTACCAATATGCAGACCAATGCCCATTCTGTCAAGATCTTTTAAAATCTGAGGTTGTAACTATAGTGAGGCTACCATATTAGCCTTTCCTGGATGTTACTGAATATTGGTGTCATAATCCTTCAATAGCTCTAACCATCTCCTTTGTCTCATGTTTAATTCCTTTTGAGTGAAGATATACTTCAAAATCTTATGATCGGTAAAGATATCACAAGTCTCTCCATAAAGATAGTGGCACCAGATCTTTAACGCGAAAATAACAGCAACAAGCTCAAGGTCATGCGTAGGATAATTAACCTAATAAGGTTTCAACTATCATGAAGCATAAGTAATGACCTTTCCATATTGCATCAACACACATCCAAGCCCTTTCTTTAAGGCATCACTGTAAATCTGGTATCCACCCGTACCCGATGGAAATGTAATAATCGGGGCAGACACCAATCTCTTCTTAAGATCTTCGAAACTTTTCTCTTGCTCATCATTCCAAGAGTACTTAACCCCATTTCTTAGCAACTATGTAAGGGGTTGGGCAATAATAGAGAACCCTTCGACAAATCTGCAATAGTAACCAGCAAGACCAAGAAAACTTTGGACTTCGATGGATGAAGTAGGTCTTGCCCATTTAGTGATTGCCTCTATCTTCGCTGGGTCCATCAATATACCATTTCGAGAGACCACATGACCCAGAAAGGTTACTTGACTCAACCAAAATCCACATTTTAAAAACTGAGCATAAAGCTTCTTTTTACGTATAGTTTCAAGCACGATACGAAGATGGTCTTCATGTTCCTCCATACTCTTAGAATAGATAAGAATGTCATCTATAAAAACGATGAAAAAATTATCCAGATAGTCACGGAAAACTTGGTTCATTAGGACTATGAAAATAGTCGGGGCATTAGTTAACCCGAACGACATAACCAAGAACTCAAGGTGGTTGTATCGCGTACGGAATGCTGATTTCGGAACACCAGAATCTTTAATCTTTAACCGATCATACCTGGACCTCAAATCAATTTTAGAGAAACACTTCGCACCTTGAATTTGATCAAATAAGTCATTGATACGAGGTAGAGGGTAACGATTCCGAATAGTGATCTTATTTAGTTCCCGGTAGTCATTACAAAGCCTCATAGATCCATCTTTCTTCTTCACAAACAACACCGGTGCGCCCCAAGGTGAGACACTTGGTCTAATGAATCCAAGATCTAATAACTCCTTTATTTCCTTGAGTTCAAGTGGTGCCATACGGTATGGTGCCTTAGAAATCGGCTCAGCACCAGGAATAAGATCAATAATGAATACCACCTCGCGATCCAATGGAAGTCATGGTAACTCCTTAGAAAAACATTAGGATAGTCACAAACAATCGGATAATTAGAAATATTAGGCTCCTCAGAAGATAAAATTTTAACCGAAGCAAGAAATCTTGCACAGTCGTGCAATAGAGATTTTTGGGCCTTAAGTGTTGAAATTATCTGAAGAATTCTTTTAGGTTTAGTCCCCTGATAAATGAGTTTAGGATGATAGGGATCTCCAAACAGAATGCGATGAATCTGACACTCAATTGTGACAAGTCCATTCCCAAGATAATATCAAAGTCTTCCATTTGCATGGGCAACAGATCCGCTGTAAGAATGAGCGATTCAACTCGGATCGGACAATCTTCATACACGTGAGAGATTGTAATAGAGTTTCCCATAGGAGTCATAATACTAAGAGTATTTTCTAATAACGTCGGGCTTATCGTTAGATGTTTAAGAAAAGATTGAGAAACTATGGAGTGTGTTGCTTCGGTATCGAATAAGACTTGAACATCACGAGTGCCTAACATGAGAGTACCAGAAACAGTACCTAAAGAATTTATGATACCATGATACACTTAGTAAATAGATAACAAGCATAATTTGAATTGTAAAAATCTTAGATTATTCAGATACGACATGTTCAAATATGCGAGGAGTATCAAGAAGCATACCTGGTGTGTTTGCTGCATCCTTTGCGCTCAAGGCAAACACTCGTCCTCCATTATTAGGTTGTTTAGTGTTACCTCCAGCCTTCCCTTTATTATCAGGATATGTATAGTCTTTCAATAAATGGCTGATCTTTGTACATCTAAAACAGACTCCTGAAGCTCAACGACAAACGCCAAAATGATGTTTCCCACATGTAATGCATACTAGGGCTTTCTCTTGACCTTGGTTTTCGGCAGGCTTAGAATTCTGTTGTTTTGATTTCCATTGATTACCCTTGTGGTTATTGTATTTTTTCGAATTTGGCTTTCCGATCACCTATATTGTGATTCTCGTTCGAAGATTGCCAGAAGGTGCAGTATGGTTCCCTTCACGATTTCTCTTACGGCTTTCCTCAGCTTTAGCCAACCTCTTTTTGTTCTCCATGTCAAGTGTTTTCACGGCATCAGCTACTTTATTGGTGTTGTTAAACTTCTGGGTCACTATCCATCTTCAGGTTCTCTCATGAACTACCCATTTTAGTTTTCTGCTTGGACCACTGGGCTACCTACAGCTTCCCCAAGAAAACTAGCCAACCTACATAATCTAGCCATGAATTCTTGCCAAGGTTCATCATCTCGTTGCTCAATAGATGCATATTCACATGCATACTCATTTTGTTCCACTTTAGAGAAATGCTTTCGGAAGAATATAGTATGAAAGTCAGCCCAAGGAAGGGCAACAGCATAACCCTCTCCACCATGTGCAAGTTTGACCCCTTCCCACCAAACCAGAGTATCGCCCTCTAGTTTGTAAGAAGCTAACCTAGTTTTAAATACATCACCCACTCCTAGCACCTCGAAAATCTTTTCCACATGGGCTATCCAGTTCCGAGCATCCGTCGGTGTAGCAACATCACTAAAAGATCTTGGTCTTTGCTTCATAAAGCGCTCAAGCCAAACATGAATCTCAACCACAGGTGGTGTTGCATTTCCACCAGGAGGTGGTCCCATGTTGTTCCCACTAGGAGGTGGCCCTGAGTTATTTCCATAGGGTGGAGGTACTGTGTTGTTTCCACCAGGTGGTGGTCCTATATTGTTTCCACCCAAATTCGCTTGTTGCATATGCTGGATGACTGTTTGAGCAGTCTGAGTCATCAGATTAGGGAGTAGTCCAGAAATAGCTGTGTTTATAGCATTAGCAATGAGAGTTTCTAGAGGAGTATCAGATGAAGATTTATTCCCAACATTTCGGTTATTCGTGCGTCTCTTTGGAGCCATGATAACTAAAAACCTAGATTTACGCATAAGCAGGTAGGTATAGTTTAAGTGGAAGATTAGAACCTAAACCCCATGTCTACCCATTACCTCACATTTTTAGTTTTATTATTTTTTAAGTTTCTAAAGGAAAGAGCCTAGGCTCTGATACCATAACTGTAACACCCCAAACCGAGAAGGCTAACGTATTACCATCACGGTAATCAAAATCCAAAACACAATTCTATTATTAATCACAATTAAAGGTCCAAATTCCAAAAAGAAAACAATAGTCTAAAGCCCAATAGAGCAGTCAATTACATCAAATTAAATAAACTCTTCTTTAAGCAGATTTCCACTCTTCACTCCCTGCCCGGATGACCTTGCTGACCTGGCGTGCATGAAAACAAAAGCACGCCTGAGCATAACGCTCAGTGAACGGAATAACAAATAACAAAACAAATAGATATGATTATAACAATTAATAAAATAGCATACTAAATATATCAAATAGAACATAACCCGAGCTAATAATCATATCATATAATAACTGAACAGAGGGAACATAGGTAACGAGCCTGTGAACCAATGTGAAATGGAGTATGGGAAGGCATACAAACCATTCATAAGAGTCCTAAATGGAGTGATGTGTAACCATCCATTAGGAAATAACAGAACTAACCTAGGATCGATCCATACACATCTGAGAAAATAATAAAATAACAGGATGACCAATATAAATTCAGAGTCCTCCTTTAGAGACACCGTGATTTCAGCTCACCGTCACGGTTGGTGCCACATCATTGATGCCGCAACGACGCGTCTTGGTCACCCCAAGATAGGGAGAGCTCGGATAATACATTTCAAAAATATAAAGTAGTCTGGCTACTTATAACAAAATGAAAAAAACTAGCTACAAATCTGCACCTTAGCCCAAAGCAAAAGCAAATAAAGTTGAGTTGTCCTCAAGTTGAACCGACACCTATATTTTAACTTTATCATACCAGTTACTACACAATTTGGTTATATTGTTAATTAATAATTTAAGATGTAACCAAGGTTTTTGGTTTACTTAATCATTATTTGTTTTATAATAACAATAATTCCCACATCTATTGGTCAAATTGATTAATACTAATACAATTACCTTAACCTGTTAGTCACGTCTCTACTAATTCCAGGATTTACTAACCTTATTTTACTCACCATAATGACGTCACCTACACATTAATAAATATTTAAATAACCTATAAAAATGAGGTTTAGTTTTGTGAATTTATTTACCACAAGATATCTATTTATTTATTAATATACAGCTATGTGTGTGCATTAACGTCCACGAAGTAAATTCTCCACTCCTCTCACTGTGTTTTGCTTCAAATACCTTCAACAACCTTGCTGCCCAATTACACATATCTAATTATTTCCACCTGAACTCTTTGATTTGATTACTCATGTTACTGATATAAATCGATCACGTCTTAGATGGTTTTGTTGGAACCCTAGAAAGATTAGCATTTTAGTCTTTAGATTAGTTTTTGTCATAGTGTAGGGACTTATTATGTAAATATATGTTCCTTATTGCTTTCTTGTTATTAGTATAAATAGGATTGCTTGTTTTAGTGCAGGTTAAGACTTTTGAAGACTTTTAGAGATATTTTGATATTTCTCCCAATTGCACTTTGTAATCCTACTAATATCAATGAAAATGCTATGAATTTTTCTGATATTTGTTAGTTTTGATCACATTGTTCATATAATTGTCAATTGCTTGATAACAATCACAGATCGATCCATTTGAACCTATCAAATGGTATCAGAACTTTCGTTCAGTGATTTGAAATTCAAAATCGACTTTTGAGCTATTTTGAATCACTTGAATCTGTGATTTGATCGCAATTGTTCAATTAATTGATGATTTAGTTGTGTTTCATCACTAGAAACATGAATTGAATCACAATTGAGTGAATTTACATCATCAAATCTGAATTTTTTTCAAATTTGTGTTCGAACTGTTCTTTGTAACTCGAACACTGAATTTGCAAAATCGAGAATCAAAGTGTTGTTAATTGAAAGAAATGATGTTAAAAGATTGATTATCGGTGTGTTAGTGACTTGATTGAAGAGTTTCAGATCATTTTATCAAGTTTTAAAAAGTTTGTTAAGATCTGGTTGTTACAAAGAAGATGAATTAGGCGTTTGAGGTGTTGAAATCATCTTAAAATTACCTAAGTGTTTAGGCGTATGAACACTGTTCAGACGCTTTAACACTGTTTAGGCGTTTCAGAGAGGTTATTTTGACACTTTGTGGCGTTTTAGCACTGTTCAGAAGTTTATTCAGAAATCTAAGTCTTAGGCGTTTTGGTACTATTCAGGCATTTCAACATTGTTTGGGTGTTTGGATACTGTTCAGGCGTTTCTACTCTTGAAAACTCAGAAGTTCACCAAGGCAATCCCTTAGGCGTTTCTAAGACAAGTTGGGCGTTTCTCTACTGTTTAGACGTTTAACTACTGTGCAAGCATTTCACTACTGTTCACGCGCATCTAATTCAGACGTTTCACTTAACACTTAGAAAATTTTTCAAAATCTAAAATCAAAAAAATTTTCATTTCAAATTTTAAAAACAACAACAATAGTATATTTTCTTAAATTCGAAGTTTATAAATGACAAAGTCTGAAGATTCCGAGAATAGAGTTCCAAAACTGAAGAACAGAGCTGACTTCAAAAATTGGACACTCAGGCTGAAACATCACTTAAACTCAATCGATACTGACTTATGGAAATCAATTGTGAAAGGACCTCACATCCCTGTTACTTCTGATGGTCCTGATGGTTTTGTATACACTAAAGATACTCAGGAGCCTTACCCAGAAGATGGATTACTTGGGGATGATCTGAGGAAAGTGAAGAATGATGTTAAAGCATATTCTCTCATGTGTAAAGGATTACTTTTAGAAGTTCTATCAAGTCTTGAGAATTACCAAACTAGGTACACCTTATCTGAAGCTTTGAAAGTTGTATGTGAAGGAGGAAAAGAGATTCAAGATCTCAAAAGACACAAGTTGAAAAGACAACTTGAATTGTTCAGCATATCTTTGGAGAAACTGTTAACGAGATGATGAACAGATATGTGCAGCTTATCACAGAAATGTCAACTTTAGGAATTAAGAATGATCTTAAAGACCTAAATGATAGACTATTAAATGCACTTCCATCATCTTGGAAACAAACAGTAACTTTGTTAAAACATACAGAAAAGTTTCCCATGGATCTTGATCTGTTGATTGTAAAGATTGAATCAGTGGAAATTGATGAAAGCTCAAGAAATAATGATAGAGCTGCAGCCACTTCTCAATACAAGTATGTTGCTTCTCCAGCAAATACTGTAGAGAATGCTTTTCTTGCTAAAGATGAAGCTGCTACAGAAGATGAGGGTGATCTATTTGTACGAGCAGGATTCTTTACTAGCACACCTGTCTATTCAACTCAGCAACAACCACAGTCTCCTCCAAAAGCTCAAACTGCGAAAACTCATGAGACACCATCTTCTAACTCTGCTAAACCTAGCAAAGTTAAAGATATTATAAACATCCTTCTACAGGATGAAGAGTCTAAATCTGCATTTACAACCTTTATGGCAAGTTTTCAAGCTTATCAGGGTAGTCATTTAACTAAGGTTGATCTGGTTTTGCAGGATTTGTTCGAGATGGATCCAGATGACGTTGAAGAAATGGATCTCAACTGGCAAATGGTGATGATTGCTTACAGAACACAAAAGCACGCATATGTAAACAACAACTATAAGCCTAGTGCCAATAAAACAGTTAGCTTTGACAAGTCAAAGTCAAGGTGTTTTAACTGTAACAGCTATGGCTATTTTTCTAGAGAATGCAAAGGTCCAAGAGCTCAAGGAGGAAATGGTCAAAGTAGCTCTAACATTCAGAGATATCATCAACAGACTCAAAAGACATTTCAAAAACCTTATCAAAGTCTACCAATGCCATAACCAAAGGAAGAATCTAAAACCACTGAAGAACCAAAGAAAGCACTTGTAATCAGCATCAAGGATGGATATGACTGGAGTGCTTATGCAGAACAGTTCACTGAAGATCTTACTGCAGGTCTAGCACTTGTTGCTGAAATGGACGAAGATTGGTCTAAAGAAAATGATCCAAAAACAGAAGGAGATTAGATGATGAGGAAGATTATGACTGGAGTAACAAATCAGATCCAAAGGATTATTCTGAAGAAGTTGCTCTTATGGCACAGTCTGAACAACCCAAGGTTGTAAATTTGTCATCTGAAACTGACACTGAATCTTCAAACTCATATCCAGAAATTCCAGTGGAAGTAAGAGAAAAAATGTGCACTAAAGCATGTTTTGAACAGGTTGAACATTATAGAAATTACTCGTTAAAAATATGTGACAAACTGAAGCAAGAAGAATTAATGCACAAGAAACTTAAAGATGATCATAAAATTACTGATGATAAAATCATGTCAATTCAAGCAATTTGGAATAAAACTTTAAAAGAACTTGAACTTGTCAAGAAACAACTTGAAGAAATTACAAAAACACTTGAAACAGAAAATTTGGCACATGTTGCAACTCAAGTTGATTTGGCTAAAGTAAAAAGCTCAAAGACCATAGTTGAGCAACTGGTAAATGGAAGAAAAGATAAAGATAAAACAGGATTAGGTTTACACATGAACCTATGCCTGAATCAATCTCTAATACTTTAGCAAAAAATTTCAGTACTCATGATCATTCTCCAGAAAACAAAGCCAAGCTTAAGGAATTTCAAGAGAAGAAAAGAAATGTTCAATCTAATGTCGAGAGTGAAACCTGAAAAGATAAATATTGAAATATTTGAAGAAAAAGATTCTGAGAAGATAAATAATGGTCATCCAATTAGAATCAAATCTTATGAACCTCGACTTAAGACTAAAAAGCTGTTTGTTCCAAAAGATGAAAATGTAAAACTGATCAAGAGATTGAAAGAACAAATGAGAACAATCTCAAAATGAAAGGAAAATGTCAAGAAGATAATCAAACACTTCATCTTCTAATGATATAAGCTCAAATGAGTTAAATCAAAACAAAGAATCTTCTCAAGATTCAATTAACTCACAAAACATTAAGAAGCCATCAAGAAATCAAAGAAGAAGAAAACCAACTATAAAAGCTAAATAGTCTGAACAAAACAACAAATCAAGTCAGATTAAACCTGTAAATTTTATGTCAGCAGGAACCTTTAACATGAATACAATATCTGAATCAACATCAAAATCTAAGATCACATCTAACTCTGATCTGAAAACAGGTTCAGGTCCGAAGACTTCCGCTATGCATAAAAGATTTGAAACTAAAGAGTTAAAGAATTGTGAACATGTTAAAAGGACAAATCCTAAATCCCAAAAGATCAAACTTATACAGACAAAACAAAAGCTTAATCAGTTCACTCCTAAAACCAAACAAGGGTCTAATGTGACATCTACTTCTATGGTTAAACATATGTTGTTTCAAAAACCACAAAAATACTGTGATATATGTGACATGTACAATCATAACACATCTGAGTGTTATTTTAACAAATAATGTCACATATGTGATATGACAAATCATAACACAACTGGTTGTTATTTTAACAAATACTGTGCATTGTGTGATGAAAGGAATCATAACACAAAGGATTGTTACTTCAGAAAGAACTCACCTAGAAAAGATTTTGATAATCAAGGATATGCTAATCCAATTTTTCAAAGAAATTATTATAATGGATTTAAAAATCTAACTAAAACACCTTCTCTGGGTTTGAGATCTTTTCGAAGAAAAAATTCTGATTATGATAATCAGTATAAAGTCAGATCACAACAGTATAATCAAGAACCTTTTGTTCCACGTTCAGTGAGAATGAAAAATGAAACATATAATAAGAAAAATGTTTATAATGTTTCAAACAATGGTTCAAAATCTCTTGATGATGATCTTGAAAATAGATTTAATGTTTTGAAATTCAAACAAAGAAGAGACAGTCAAAATATGTCTCAAAGAGGATTTGAAAATCATAAATCTCAAAACAAACCTGACATAAATAAACTCCATTACAAAAAGTTTACCATCATAGATAAATTGAGAAAGCCCAAGACCATTTCGGCTTGGGTTACTAACTCTGTTTAAATATATTGAATGCAGGTACGCCCACGGAGACCCGTAAACACATGGTATGTTGAAAGTGGGTGTAGCCGGCACATGAGAGGCAATCAAGCATTGCTTTAAGATTTTAAGCTGAAAGATGGTACACATGTGGCGTTTGGTGGAGATTCAGGAGGAAAGATAACTGGTGAAGGAACAGTATCTATCGGAATAATAAGTTTTGACAAAGTCAACTTTTGTGAACAATTGAATTTCAATCTTTTGAGTTTTTCATAAATATTTGATAAATCGTACTCTACGTTATTTGATGATTCTTTTTGTTACATCTTAAAGCAGGATTTCAGATCAGCAAAGAGTGGGTGGTTGTCAAAGGTGTTCGTGATAGAGATGTCTACAAACTAGACATGTCTCAAGTTGATCCATCAATAGAAACAACCTGTCTCATTGCTCGTGCATCAAATCATGAAAGTCATCTTTGGTATAGACGTCTCGGTCATTCAAACTTCAAGAACATGAACAAGCTTGCAGCAGGAAATCATGTTATTGGCATTCCTTCAAAGAAGTTTGCAATATCAGACCTCTGCAAAGCCTGTCTGAAGGGAAAACAACATAAAGCGTCTTATAAGACCAAACAGATGAACTCAGACTCAAAACCTTTACAAATTTTACACATGGATCTATGTGCTCCTGTAAACATACAAAAGTATCAGGAAGAAATCGTACTGTTTAGTCATAATTGATGATTATACGCGTTTTTCTTGGGTTTTCTTTCTTCATGCCAAATCTAAAACAACTGATCTTTTAAAAGAGTTCATCACTAAAGTAGAAAACCAATTAGACTAAAAAGTTAAAATAATCAGAAGTGATAATGGAACAGAATTTAAAAATGCTAATATTGACAGTTTTTATGCAGGCAAAGGAATAGCTCATCAGTTCAGTGCTCCTTGAACTCCACAACAAAATGGAGTTGCAAAACAGAACTTTGATTGAAGTAGCTCGTGCAATGTTAGCTGATGCAATGATTCCTATCACATTCTGGGATGAAGCAATATCAACTGCCTGTTTATTCAAAATCGTACTCTGTTGGTTAAGGAGAAAAAAAAACTCCTTATGAGTTAATGTTTGGCAGAAAACCAAATATTAATTTTCTTAAATTTTTGGATGTCCTGTGTTGATTTTAAATTCAAATGACCATCTAGGTAAATTTGATTTAAAGTTTGATGATGGATTCTTTCTTGGATATTCGTCCGCTTTAAAAGCGTATAGAGTTTATAACTCTAAGACGAATGTTATCATTGAAACGTTCAATGTTAAATTCATTAAAAATTCTTTTCTATCAGTTGCAAATGGTCCAAATGGTTATTTGATTTAGATTCATTAACAAATTCATTTAATTCTAATATGTTTGAATCTTCATATGTTAACAGAAAACAAACAGGAGATCTTGGAACCTTCAGTGACGATTCTGATTTTGATGATATGGATGATACAAGTTCAGATTATCCATTCTTCTCTTTTGCAAGAGATCTCTATTCTCTACAGCAAATCATGAGCATCAACAAGTTCCTACAGATTCTGATGTTTCTCATTCTATTCCTAATGATGGACCAGAAATTCACCATCCTGAGTCTGGAACTTCATCTGTATCCGGCGATATAGATGTGAATGACAAGTTTTATTACTTTGTCAATTCTCCAACTCAAGCTCCAAATTTCATTCCACATTCTTCAAATATGTTGCATCAGCTCTCCGACTTGAACCAATCAAATCTAGAGGTGAATGTTCAACAAAACGAGATTCCAACTACTCGTATTCATAAAAACATCCTATCTCACAGATTATTGGTCCTTTGAATGAGAGAACAACGAGAAATCATACAAAGCAAGCAAACATTTGCTTATACTCATGTTTTCTTTCTCTCAAAGTGTCCCTAAAAACATCACTGAAGCTTTACAGGACAATAGTTGGATAGAAGCTATGCAAGAAGAGTTACTTCAATTCCGTAAACAAGAAGTGTGGAATTTGGTGGATTTACCTGAAGGGAGAATGCCATTGGCACAAAATGGTTATTCAGAAACAAATCAGATGACAGAGGAATAATTATTCGAAACAAAGCTCGATTAGTAGCTCAATGATACACTTAGGAGGAAGGAATAGATTATGACGAAGTATTTGCTCCAGTTGCAAGACTAGAAGCAATTCGGGTCTTTCTGGCATATGCTTCTTATATGAAATTCAAAGTGTATCAAATGGATGTTAAGGGTGCATTTTTGTATGGTACAATCACCGATGATGTGTATGTTAGCAACCTCAAGGTTTTGAAGATGCTAAATTTCTTTATCGTGTGTATAAGCTTAGCAAAAGCTCTATATGGTTACATCAATCTCCAAGAATCCGGTATGACCCCTT